>JALPQI010003331.1:0-102602 GCA_025490895.1 Thaumatotibia leucotreta
ATTCATAGGGAGGTACATTGTTATTATTAAGTTTTCCTTTGGCCCTTGCACCTGCACTATTCTTGAGTATTACAATTATGCGTAACACGGAGCTGTGAGCCTTCGTACCGATCATCGCATAAATGAACATCGCAAAAACAATACCATATTCACATTGTTTGCAAAGAATTTACTAAAGATTATATTGACACTACTTGAAAGAAGTCATAACAATTTAGGACAATATCAATGAAAATCATTTTTAGCAAGTAGTCCACCTACATGTAATCTCCTACAAGGCTAAGCGCCTTTGACCACACATTAAGAAGGCAAGCATGGACACATATTGCTTGCTCTTAGAGGCGATCAAAGACCGTGCGGTCATTGTAGGAGATTGAATGTACAACAACAACGACACGCATGCTATTATATGCTCGGCCGTGTGGTGACAGTAAGATAAGAATACATTTGTCACTACCCCAACTCTTTTCGAGGGTGTCCTCGAGAAGAAGAAGAAGAGCCGACTAAGGGATTGAAGTGTCCCTTATCACTATTGGACAGACGATTGATTATGGACAGCAGTGTCATCATAGTGGACATATTAATTACTGCGATCGCCAATCCGTTTGCCCAGCGTCGCGATAATGGGCATGTACCTCCTGGAATGCGTCTATACGCATAGTTAATAGGAGAGGCCTACGTCCAGCATTGGTTTGAGATAGGCTGATGATGTACGAATTATGCTTAACAGATCACAAGACCACGACGAGCAGCCAGGACCGGAGTTCGTGTCGGCGGGCGTGTCGCTGTTCGTGGGCGGCGGCGCGTGCGGCGGCGGCGTGCTATATCGCCAGAGAACTGCGCCTACGCCGCGACCCCCCGCGCACCTCGTCCCGCCGGCCTCGCACGATCGCCTTTGGATGTGGAAATGCTTTAACTACACGTGAGTATGGATTTATGAAAATAAATGACATATTGTACAAAATCAATGGGTACTGGGTCTGTACACAGAGATGACTTATGACTAAGTAGGTGGGTATTTCTTATTAAGGTGTGTTACGGCCATATTTGAAAGTTAAGGGTTTCCAGGAAGTCCAACATTTTATACTTATTTCTGAAAGAGCCCCTGCGGTGAGGTTTTTGTTAATTTAAAAAAATATCGAAAATTAAATTTAGATGACAATAACTTTCTGTACATGGCTGTTACAACTCACAAATCTTTTTAAATGAGAAATACCCAGGTAATATAATATTTACGCAATTAAAGTAGGTACACAATATAAAATCGTAGATATCCTGCACTAGGCCAAGCCTGCTCCGCTACCATTACCCTAATCCTAATGATATTATGTAAATGCACTATTATTTACGATAAATTAAGACTTATATTATATTATCTACTTAAGTATATATGATAAGTATCATAACGTATTAACATAGTTCGAAGATATAAAATTTCCTGGATTCGGCTTGGTTTCAGAGATAATTAACCTTTTTTCGAAATAAGTTTTTCGACGTAACTCGTCATAAAATATTTTTTTTTATTACAATGCTACCATTTTGTGTTCTAATATTACCACACCTTTTGCTTGATAATCAAAAAACAAGAATAGACTTGACGAAAAAACCTGTCCATAAAAAAATAATTAAAGAAATAATTTTAACATAATATTGTTGTTATGATAAAAAGTATTGTAAATGTTAAAAAGTACTGAAAAAGTCTAAAAAACAGGAAAATAAATATTTTTTTGTGGAATTTGACATTAGGTCTCATAATATTTTTTGTTTATTTTGATGTCTAGAATGCATAGTTAAAATCTTTCGCAATGGCAAAAGGATAACTCTCAACTTCTTAACTCGATTAAGTCTCCGTCAGCCTGGAGATTAAAAATACTTTTAAAGGCTTATTTTCAACTCTTCTAGCTTGATTATCTAAAAATAAATAGGATTAATTATATTCGAAGTGGAACAATAATTTAGGTAGTAATATAATGTGAGAGGGTAAGAATAAATTTAAGAAAATGTGGTTGTACTTAAAACACGTTATTTAAATCAATGTCAGTTTTGGAGCAATTAGGCATTAAATCTTAATGACAATTTAACTTTTTCGTATAATTACATCACTCATTTGATATAGTATTATTATATGTAGGTAACTAACATCCGAACCCTTTTCGGTACTTTTTAAATGTCTCCACAAAATTTTATTAAGCACAAATAAAAAACTACCCTGTATAATGACCATCAAATTTCAGGCAGTAGTTAATGTTCCTACACCCTTTATTATTACATTATAAAGACAGATTACAGAAGTTCAACTAAGCTAAATCCCATAAATCCCAAATACGCTGATTCATACGTCGCGTAACATAAATTATGTCCTCGTAAACGGAATGACATACTGCCAGTGATAACATGGATAGGATTGGATTTCACTATGTTACGTTTGAACGCCGTATTGTCATCTACTGGAGTATGTTGAAATATCAAATATCTAATAAGGGAACTAGATCTGCTTGTGTGTCGGATACACATTTACATTTGTTTTTATTGGCAAGAGTAAAATATTTTATCAAAAACCCGTGTGTAGACTTACCTACTCGTATATCCTAGTCGGTAGTGACAGTGATTTTTTGATGTTAATTACATTTTTTTGCTCCTGTAGTATATTATGGTCTTGAATAGACACAGCTGAAATAGACAAAGCTGTTGTTATTATCTATTGCTGTCACTAATGAGCATAAATAGATATCTCAGCTTTTTTCCAAGCGATTATTTTCTGTATTTGTTTCACTCTGATGTGTTACGGACGGAAAGACAGGCAGTATGTTATTACTTGTTCACTGCAAAAACGTTTAGAATCCTTAATCAGGTATGAAAATCTTCATTCCTCTCCCAAATTATTGGTATTGCCATTCAGCAAGGTAATGCAGCCAGCCTTATGTACCAATATGAAAATGACTTAGAAGACACACCTATTATGTAAATACATGTCACATACGCTAGTTTAAGTTTTATTACTTTATGTTTTATTTATTTTTCTTTGATTATTTTACGCGAATGAAAATCATAATAACAAAATGCTCGTGTAATCATTAATGTACGCATATCAGTGTATAATTTATAACCGGACAGGAATGACTAACTACTTCAGGGCACCGACCATTTCAAGCGACAGAGACAAAGCGATCTTACACTCATATTTTAGCTTTATGCTCTATGCTTCGACTCGATTAAGGTCTTTTGTTGAAATTTGGGACAGCGAATGAAAAATATCTCTGTGAAAGGATGTGAAAAATGTCATTACTTTGTACGAGGGCGCGGACAGGTTTCAAATTATTTGATAAATGGTTCATTGTTGTATTCATAATACTTACTTATCTACCTTCCTAGTATATTGTTGAATAATTAATTAATACGAATATGAATTGTATTTTATAACAACTTGTCCCTGTCTCAAAAATGGTTATGGTTACCTTATTGCCCATCTCATAAAGAAATGCCTTTGTCGGTATGCGAACCCATTACCTCCGGTTATGAAGACAACATCCATACATATACTAAAATGTCCCTATAGCTATTTGAATGTTTTAAATAAAACCGATTTCAATGTAAATCTTCATCAAATCTGTAGTAAATCCTTTGTACACTCACATTTTATACTTCAAATTTACGTTTCGAAGCTCGTACGGTATGTGTGCTTAGTGAAATTATCTCGTGACCTCCCAATCCTTCGTCACACGGTGTTGGATCCAATTAAATTTAGATGTGATTTGCTTTGTATGTATGTGGAAATAGGACCTTTTATATAGGCTTTGCATAATAACTTGCATAAAAGTAACTACCTAAATATAGGGTACATTGAGAAGTAACTTTACTGTAGAAGTATTGCCATGTTTACAGTGCTGATATATTTCAAAGATGTGGCTAGAAATGCTTTGGATCAGTAATCAATTGGTAAGAAGCGTGTATTAACGTGCCAGGATGCTTAGCCAAGTTGCCAATCGCTAACGCTTAGTAGCGTATCGCAGTTTTCCCTCTCTGTCACTCTCTCGTATTAATGCGACAAAGACAGTTAGCTGCCTTTCGTTTACGATTGACGATTAAGCGTTAGCGATTGGCAACTTGTCTAAACACCCTGATAATATATCCCTTTACGACCGAGACAAAAAAAAATCTAAAATCTTAAGAAAAATGCATGTAGATCGTTTTAAATTATCTTCGAATACCTGTTAAAAATAATTAAAAAAATCAAATTGCCTTTTATCATTAAAAAAATCTCATGCACGAAAGTGACGTTCAGGACCTGTATGTAAATGCAAGATCTTGCAAATTAGTATGGACATGCCGAAAAACATTAATAAAACACATTATTTAACGAAAAAACTGTCTATCATAAGCGATCTTACATTTTTAGGGTTCCGTATCACAAGAAGAAAAAAACGGAGCCCTCATAGGATCACTGGCGTGTCTATCTGTCCGTCTGTTACAACCGATTTACTCCGATGCTACTACTGGGCAGATCGAGTTGAATTTTTGCACACCTATGTAAGTTGTTGACCCAACAATGGATGTGGAACGTAAAAAAAAGAATTTTAAATAGGTATGAGGGCTACTTTTAGAGGGTAAATTAGAAAATAAAAATCAAAATTTTTACTTCATGATTTCGAGAAAATAAAATGTATAATCCATGCTGTAAAAATAATAATATGATGAATAGATTAAAGCGACGATTTTTAGGAATCAACAGTACTACTATATACTTTTACTAACTGGGAAAAAACGACGAATATAGAAATCACATTACGTTATACAAATTCCCACAAGAAAAAAAAACGATATTTAGGTACTACATATTGAGTTTTCCGCAGTAATTCAACAATAGATTTAAAGATGAACGGAATTAACGGGTTTTAATAGCCAAACAAGAAAATACTTGTGGTTTAATACTTAAAAAGCATATGCTAGAAAGTACTACGTCGTGCACAATCAGAATTAGCAGTAATCTCACACCTAGCTTTAGTGATGATGTGAAGCTTCCGAAGATTGACAAATCAAAGTTTACCGGAAACTATCAAGATTGGACGTCCTTCTTCAGTGTGTTTTCATCATTTATCCACAAATAAGCAGAGTTCAAAAGAGCAACATTCATAATAGCAAAGCTAAAGCAATCCGAGAGATATTAGGTATGGACAACTAAGGAGTGCCTAACTAAGATGAAAGCACAAGGTACCTATTATTAACACAAGTTCCTTGGATACGCTGATTGAAATAACATGAAATATGTACCTAACGAATTAGACGAAATATGTAACCAATTCTTCAAAACATGTGACCATCTTTCTTGGTTTCATTTTATGCACAGACCGATTATGCATATCCGTGCAAATATTTATGACGAACGATTTACGAGCTACGTCCGAACCTACAATTTTGTGCACTTATTATTTATGGCCATATTGTGTACACAAAAGCACTTGATTTTATTCTAATTTGTGCTAAATAAAAACGTTTAACTCTTTAAGAGTAAGTATTACTCAATAAATAGAAGGTTTGTCACCACAAATATACGAAATTGTGAACTTACGTGTGCTACTACTCCCTTCAAAATACATCGCCATCTTCAACGCTGTCTTGCGACTGACTGATGCCGCCGCCCTAAGGTATTTGCTACTTTTATGTGTCGGCTAGTGTCTGCAGATTCGATCGGTATAGGTTTGAGCTCGAAAATAGAATTTACTTGGTGACAGGATTTTTGCAAAGTCATTTGCAGGATTATATCAAACCGGTCGGAAAGGGATATGGATATATACCTAGGTATCCAAGTATTATTGAACTAGAATATAATATGTACCCATATCTATCCCAATTATGTATACCTACCCTGTAACTATTATCGCAAATTGAATCTAATAGTTTCAGCTAAAATACAATACATGCATTGTATCATTTTAATAGAGAACTTGGTATTAGCTGTAAGCTGTAATAATACAATTCCCATTATCCCCAAATAATAAATTGGGTAATAATGTTTTGAAACTTATGTTGCATTCCGTATGTGAACTTTATCACTATCGGAGCAAAGTGCACTTTACACAATGTGAAGAGTGATAGGAGCTTGCTTTTGCTAGTATTTGGAATGCAATATCGGACTCTGTCGTGTAGTTAAGGGACATGTGCAATAAGCAAGCATTATTAATTGTTGCCACTGGGAATCGGACAGTGCCGCTTGATTGTGTAGCTTATTAGTTATCGTTCTAGCCAAAGTGGTACATCTATTCTAACATAACTCAAATATACACACTTAGCGCAGCCATCAGACGTTTACTTGTTTATGAGTAATATGAATATTCTGGTCCTCAATTCGTTTCTAGAGGTAGTTTAATTTATAGTAATAAGATGTGTTACGACTACTTATATTACAATAGAAACATGTACCACTTTGTTATTTAAGTAATTGTTTCGATGTAAGTAATTTACGATCTCTTAAATTATATTGGATTATTAAAAGCTTAAGCGTGTAGCAGCCTCGTTACGTTGAAACCGATCTTAAATACTCCGACTATTCAAAGTTCTTATCTTTAAATAATTTTGAAAACCTTTATGCGTGTAAATTATCCCTCTGCACTTGAACTGAAGTAGCCAATTATTTCAGTAACCAACTTTCAACGGATGGAGTCACGATAACGGCCCCATCAGAGGCCGGCCGCTGGTCTCTCTGGGCCTTGTCTCTGTCCAACCGAGGCCTACGCTTCTCCGCCCCTCGCACCATCAACGTGTTCCGGCCTATACAGTTAGACTTCGCATTGCCTCCAGCTTTGAAGGTCGGCGAGACTGTGGAGATTGACGTCAAGATTACGAACAACATTAACAACTGTATGGACGTAAGTAATACTTTAACTCTGGCTAACCATTCAGTCAATATAAAAAGGCGCAAATTCAGAAATTAAAGCGCGAAGATGGCCGCCCGTAGAAAAAATGTAGGTAATGTACCGACCGCTTAATTTAGGATCCCGTAGTCAAATGGCAAAAACGAAACCCTTATAGATATTCGTCATGTCTGTCTGTCCGTATGTGACAGCCGATTTAATAGGAAACTATAAATACGTAGGTTGCCTTTTAAGTTGTGTCGTTTGAAATAAGTATAGACAATTTTATAGATTATTACCATTTATTGTTTTTCGAAGAATTCTCCGCGATGTTTAATACACTTTTGCATGCGTTCAAACCAGTTTTTAAAACATTTATTCCACTCCGAAGTGGAAGTGCTGGTAGTCAAAATGGCCGATTTGTAAGCGTCAACAGCTTCTTCAGATGAGCTGAAGCGTTGACCACGAAGACTTTGCTTAATTTTGGGGAACGTAAAAAAATCGTTAGGGCTTAAGTCAGGGCTGTAAGGTGGGTGATCTAAAATTTCCACATTTTGGGCGCTCAAAAAATCTTTGTTTGGCGCGTCGAGTTGTTTTTTCGAAATTCGGTTATGACTTGCGGCAAACAAACAGTGGTATACCAGTCAGCGGTAACCGTCTTGCGATCTTCTAGTACAATAGTGGCGACGTGACCACCCTTTGCCACAAACGAGGCCACAATTTTTTTTGAAGTGCTCCGCGAGCGTATGACTTTGGTCGGTTTTGGCTCATCCTGAAAGACCCAAACTGTTGACTGCTGTTTAGAATCTGGATCGTAAGCATATACCCAAGACTCGTCACCACTAACCATATCATAAACATGTTTTGACTTGCCTCGGCTGAATCGCTGCAGAGTTTTGCGACACCAACTAACACGGGCAGCTTTTTGGTCGTCGCTAAGCAAACGTGGTATCCAACGAGAGATCAACTTTCTTACGCCAAGTTCTTCGTGCAGGATTTTTTAGATAGTGGTCCCTGAAATGCCCACGGACGCCTCTATTTCACGGTAGGTCACATGACGATCTTCGAGTACTAGCTGCCGCACGGCTTCGATATTCTCTTGCGTCATGGCGGTTTTTGGACGACCTTTACGGGGCTTGTCACTGAGGCTAGACTGCCCACGTTGAAATTGTAAATACCAGCGTTCTACAGTCCTAAGACACGGTGCTGCATCACTAAACACAGAAGTGATCTCCTCAAAACACTGAAGTCGCGATAATCCCCTTTTAAAGTTGTAGAAAATAATCGCATGCAAATTTTCCTTAGTTATTTCCATTTTTACAACCGAAAACCTTGTCACCTTTAAATAGACGCTGTAATAAAACTATTCGACCAATTTGAAAACATTTTTTTGTTTTCGAGTTCTAAATTGAAAGGATGAAAATGCCATATGTTTATTTTTTTTTAAATCGCGGGAGGTTGGCAAACGACACAACTTAAAAGGCAGCCCTCGTAGGTAGGTACTACAATAGACCGAAGTAGGTAAAATACTTAATAAATATTCTAAAAATGTTAACAATAAAACAAATTTCATAACTTTCTTTCTTTATACTTACTTTATGATCAGAATCGCTAGAAAAAGACAAAAATACGGGCTAAAAAATAAGATAATTTTACCGTATGAAGTGGGCCGCAAAATCTAAGAAAAACTCATACGGAGGACCAAGATTCCATCTAGTGAATGAAACAAAGGCCAGATAGTTTCGTAAATAATAAATGATACCATCTGCTCACAGAAACAATAATTTTATTTTGTCCTATAAAAAGATGCATCAGAATTCTACCAAAACACGGTATTATGAGATAAATTGGCAGAATAAACAAACACGGCCAGGTACCTATGTTTGCGAGAAATTCCTGGTCCAATAACAGGAGACTAAATTATGTTTGGTTAGGACGAACCCCTTCATAAATATTATCATTCTTATTTGTTTAACTTGTAATCGGACGGACTCACGTATTAATTATGTTATTTATGGCCCTTGTAAATAATATGGAATTGTACTTATATTTCCTTTTTACCTGACGTTCGCCATTAATAATTGGTAAAATATTTATATTCCTTAACTTAGACACTCAACAAATGATAAAATGAGCCAAACTTTTATTGACAAAATCAGCTTATTAATACTTAGGTACATACTATAATTTGCACTACTATTCATTCGTAAAAAAATACAAACATAGAGGTAATAGCAATGAAAAATGCCGATAATGCCGATAATCGTCGCTGGGATTTCATTGGCTATCGCAGTTGTGTGTCCACTATGATGATTCTGCTGCCCATCATCTATTTTCAGTAAATTAATAATCAGTGAAAGTTGACACTCTTACGACACCCACGGGAAGAGTTGGTTGGGGTGGTGACAAATGTATTCTTACTGCCGCTGGCTTAAGTACATACTTAGTCGTTTCATATACCTACGTATGAAAGTACTGGGCCAGCGTTGGGACCACGCAAAATAGGCACGTTTGATATCGAGTTGCGGAAGAAAAATGGCCAGAATACAACAACAATAACAACCTACGTATGAAAATATAACGAAACTTCAATATGCATAATTAAGCCTAATCTCAAACTGTTTCCTATCTATACGCCGTCAGCGTAACCGCAAGCTCTAACGTAAATCAGGGATGGATTGCCTAATCGTTCCCGTTTACCGGGCTCCGATATCCCGGGATTCGCGGGAATCCCTAATCTTGATTCGATGAGAGACGCCAAACGCAAACAAATCACGATCGCGTGTGGACGCAGCCATAGCGTTGTAGGTATGTACAAACACGACAGCTCTATTGAGTATTGAGTAGGAAGAAAAAAATTGTAAAACTATGCTAAGATAAGAGTTATTCCAATTTTACGTTTGTTGGTACAAAACAAGATAGTAGGTAGTAAAAATGTAGATAATTATATCAAGTTTCACAGCTACGTTAGTAGTTTCTAAAAAGTGTTACGAAATGCTCATATCACGCCAGAAGGAATACAAGGCGTATTGTATTTATGAGCAATTTTACTTAAATTAATAATAACAAAACTACGATAAATGGGTTCATCAGAACACAGTAGATAAACAACCAATTACAAATAAACCCGAGGCCGTGAGGCACCAGGCACTCCCATCCCCTCGCCCGTCTGCCTCTATTGGCCTAGTTATCGGGCAAATCAACAATACGCATCACACCTCAGGTTGAAACAGATATTAAACCTCATTAATTTTGTGTAAATTAACGAGATTTTGAATGGTTCCTTTGCACTTTTTGATATTCCAAAGTTTTGGCTAAACGCTTGCTTTTGGATCTCTAGTCAAATATAAAGAATATACTAGTTTTATTCTAAATGATTTGCCATTATTAATTGTTTTTTTTTTTAATGATGAATGATTTTTTAGTGTATGTTACATTTTGTTTAATTAGATGATGATTGATGATGGTTGTAAATATTTAAAAAAAGATAGTTAAAAAATCTAAAATAAAAATCAAAACCTGCATCGTCTTCTATAGCTATATACAGGGTGAACGATACGAAGTATTTATTACCAATTAGATTTTATTGTCTGGTGTCAAAGTAATTGCTACTTACTATCGGAAATATGTTTTGGACACCAGATTGAAGTCTTAGACATGCAAACATTTGGGTTGTAGACCGCAAACATAAGAACGAGACTGAGTTTCGGCTTTTAAAGCTCGTAAGAACAGAAAGTGGTTGAAAACTGAATTGCAGTGAGTTTCGGACTTTTTATCTGATCTATTTTGAAGAGAAAGGTGAGTGCAATTTTGAACACGCTAGTATAAAATGCAATGAAGAAAGAGATCCTATTTCACTGGTACATTACCACTACCTGTGCTTTTACCACTACTTTGTGACTCAACGTGCTGCGAGCAAATATTTTTTTACCATATGGAGACCGTAGTCAAGGCAAAAGGTAGTCACATTGACTAAAAGTAAATTTAATCACAAAATGTAATATTTTGTCTCTTGTTTTTTCTTACTTATAGTAATAAATAGTTGCAACTAAAAAATCGCAGTCCTTTGAAATTGGTAACACTTTATATTGTTCACCCTGTAAAAAAATACGAACAAATCAATAATTTAATTTTGATACAAATATTTTAGTATACATAATAAGTGACCTCATTTGTAATAAGTGATGGGTCGTTCCCGGTAACTTACCCAACACAGTATGGGGAATATTCCCAAATGGAAACTTTCCCCGTTGTAAGATTGGAAAATTATCGGAAACGACCCATCACACTATTTGTAATACAATTAATACAACCAACGTATTCATGTCTAAATAATAAAACAAAAGAAATTTCGGCTCATACATCGCACACCTAAAACAACTGAGTTCACAAGATAAGAAAAAACCAACAAAACTGCCCCCTGTGGCACTTCCTTCGCCTTCGTTGAAATGTATGTCCATATATCTTACTATTTTATGGAAATAGAAGATAGGTTAAATTGTTACAGTGCGCCGAAACCCAAACCTATCATAATTCACAATATTCGCTGAGAGCAGTTTTGGTTGGGACTGTTGGCTGTTCCATTTGACCTGGCTTAACTCGTCTTGGGTATTTTACTATCCTAAAAGAGTAAATGAGAAGTATATTTTTAAAGAGGTTTATTTCTCTCCGTGAGAACGAAATAAAAGGAAACAGAAGCTCCTGCATTTTAATAGCAATACATTTAGCTACGAGCTACGACATAGCAGAAAACATATTTACGTCAATAAACCACTGCCTTAACCTACAACTGTCCGCTGAGACCGATTGGCGTCGTGATGGTTTAGGCATCAGCCACGAAAACCGAAGACGTGGGTTCAAATCTTACCTCACACATGACATTTTTCTTCTTATGCATTTCACCGATTTTCCCAATCTTGA
Organism: Thaumatotibia leucotreta; assembly: GCA_025490895.1. Taxonomy (NCBI): domain Eukaryota; kingdom Metazoa; phylum Arthropoda; class Insecta; order Lepidoptera; family Tortricidae; genus Thaumatotibia; species Thaumatotibia leucotreta. Next base: position 11,769 of record JALPQI010003331.1, read on the forward strand.
TAACTGCTTCGGAGGCCGGTATTATTAATATAATATATAAGGAACGGCTTTGTGTCTAGCCCTACCCATACAAACAGCATTGTACAGGCATTAATGTTTGATCACACAACAAAAGCTACCACGATTGAGTTACAAACAATGATATGTGCCGCGCAGCCGTGTCAATACGAAGAAACGAACCTTCCGTTCTTGTGGCGTCAATATTTGCGATTGCTTCGAAGTCTGTTAATCGAGGCGTTGTTATGAAAGATTTATTTACTATAATAGATCACTAATAGGTATCCTTTGTATTTAATTATTGATGAATTTTGCGCTAACTAATGACGTTGTTCATGAAATATAACTTGTTCCACCTAGAACTTCAAAAAAATATGCTTGCAACGTTGCAATTTGTCTTGGAGATTAAATGAACTAGATCATCAGTATACTTAATCTGCCAAGTTTTGACGCTCACAGTTTAATCATCAATCATATTTTCAGGTGACAGCCCTACTAGCCCTAAGTGCAGGGGCAGCATTTGCTAGTACTGGAGCTCTCTACGTCACAGAACGACTGAGGCTGGGACCGCGCGGCGGAACCCAGCTGGTCGTGAGGGTCGCAGTCAATACTCCAGGCAGGAAAAATATTACAGGTATGTAAAATGTTTAAGTTTAATATTATGGGGAACTGTTATCACCCACTAGGCTTTCCTAGCGGTCGCAGTTCGCGGTGCAGTCATCGTATAGTGGGTACCTACTCTAAACACAACGTATATGACGATGTTCACAGATATAAATGGGAACAGATACAACACTAGTTAAGTTACTTCGTAACTCAAAAGTGTCTAGAAAACTTTAACGTCTATTGTTTCTTATTTGAATTGTTAAAATCTCTGTAGATACAATTTTGATACCGGTTGACCTGATTTAGCAGGTAGTTTTTGATAAATGAGGCCAACATAAAGTTATAAGATATTCTAAGCGTTCCGCCAAGAAGGTAATCTGCGAAGCAAAATATTTTAATGAACTTGCCAAGTCGAATTCTTGAATTGAGTCCCAGACATAATTGTGAAATTAAAATCTTGGCAAAGTTGGTGGCTCTTGGCGTAACAAGCGTGATCATCCCCAAGGCGCAAGAGACTCTTAGAATTGTTAGAGCAATTTCCGAAGCAACTTAACAAGTCTTTGAGGGATTGTCGGAATTTAAACCTATTTGAACATTCATGCTAATGTAACATCAAATGAAATTGGTAGCCGGTATTATAGTTAAGAGTGGCTTCTTGTAATAACCGTGCTAATACAAGATCCTCAATAAAATCTTATAGTTTTATTTGTAATTTAGACAAAAACTCCTTGATATACATTTACAGATAAGTACATACATAAGACTGGTTTATGTTTACTCCAGTCCTAATATATTACACATCAGCCTATAATAGTCCACTGCTGGACGTAGGCCTCTACTATTAACTATGCGTATAGACGCATTAGGAGGTAAATGTCCATAATTGCCACGCTGGGCAAGTGGATTGGCGATCGCAGTAATGTGTCCACTATAATGACGCTACCGCCCATCCTCACTCTTTTATCAAATCACGGTCAGTGACACTTCAATCCCTTAGTCGAATCTTACGACACCCGCAGAAGTAGTTGGGGTAGTGACAAACGTATTCTTACTGCCGTCACCACACGGCAGTAATAATTAATCAGTCGTAAGAAGTTTTGAAAAATTAATAAAAATATTAGGTAGTGCTATAGAAACCATATACTCAAACCTGATTATTGCTATCATACAAATTACACATTTCCGCTATCTGAAATCTCCTAATCGTATTGCAAGCAACTGTAGTCCTTATAAGACCCGCATTCGCATTTCGGATAGTAGTTGAATACAATTCTGCGATAAAATATTGCTGGTGGGAAATTTCATCTTGGCGCGCTTCAGTTTGTCTTGTCAACAATCCCGCCGAGTCGAACCATCTTTGTTGGAAGTTGGTGGATGCTCTTATGTTATTACATGGCGGTACTCTGTTTAATGCACAATGCGCATGCATAATAATAAACGTTATCTCAAATTTTACAAGGAATAAATGTTGCATTTATGTGTTTAATCACTAAAACATATGTACAATGTGGTAAAAAAACAAGTGGATTCCCGTTGCCAGCTGATGAGGTTTTGGGACGCAGATTTTTTTTACTAAGTAATCTAAGTATTAGATATATTATACAATTGACTCAATACAAAAATTCAATTAAAAATGTAGTACCTAACCGATGTTTAAAATATACGTAAAAAAATATTGCTATGTTCATGAAAATGATTGTATTAAATAAACATGAAAAAAGTTTGGCCGACGATGGTTCCGTATCGGGGTTAATTGCTGAATATTTTATGTCAGTAATATTATCTCCTAATATCTTCAAGGGTTACGTTTAATTAAGTTGCTCTGGTCAATCGTCGGCGTGGCTTCAATTAGCATTTAGATTGAATCCAGTACGCAGATCATCAGATGCAAATTTGTAAATTATGCATATAGAATTTGTATTATTGCGATAACTTGTTGACTCGAGCATCGATTTGATACGGGCAACGTGTTGTGATTTAACACGTAATTTTAGCCCATAATTGGACAAACTTCGCACGGCATAATTCAATCAAAGCAAATTAACTCCGCATTTTAATACAAATAAAATTACTTACATCGTATGTACATAACATATTCATGTATCTAAAACCACTTACATTGGGATACATATTATTATGTAGGTATAGTCCATTTCAAATACGAAGGCCCGATGCCACTCGAAACTTTTGTCATTTAATTGGTCCACTACAAATTGGCACGTGTCGTCCACCGATGTATGCAAAGAATATCACGCAACAAAAGGGTCTGGCCAAGTATCTTTTGTTATCACTGCAGTGTTATTCACTAAGGAAACCGCCTTGCTGTCAGCGCTGCGGCAGCGTCGAGTTTAAAAATGGTATTCACTAATGTACTTTAAACGACACTAGTGCTCGGCGACGAATGCGGCGTGAGCTGGAACTACACTGCGTCGAGAGTTTGACGTTTAATGTATGAACTTCGTATTCTCTAACGAAAAACAGCGACGAACTCGCCCACAACTTCGCTCACAGCCTCGATTCCTAATGTCAAATAAAACAGCTAGGATTTTAGACAAGGCTGTCTCGATGTCGAGCTCGTTGACGAACGCAGCGTCGAATGTGTGAATAAGAGAATAACATAGCTGATCCTATTGTTGACGCCTAATGACTTTGCCAAGTGGAATCGGGCCTTCGTATTTGAAATGGACTGTAATATTTTATGAAGCTGGCCATTTAATGATTATAATGGTATTTATGACTTCTATTCATAGTATATTTATGTTTTGAGTTTTTCGGAATCGTACCGGCACCCGTAATAAGTTACTGTTCTTATTCAATTATTAAAATCAAAGTCGAATCGATCCAAACACTACAAGTAAAATTAAATTTCTGAGAGTTACCTATATTTTTTCCTTGAAATACCTCTAGGTATTTTTTTTCATTAAATTTCAGTGTGTTGGATTCTATTTTTAAACGGTTTTTATTAACTTCACCGCGTATCAACTGTCGTCGATGCTTCAAATCTTGTGATCGATTTTTCGACCACTTCTACTGCACCAAAATCAATGAAATTTGGAACTCTTATCTAGTTCCCATGACAATGCAATATTATAATATTTGTATCCTTGTATCCTCAAAGCCTGATGCTGCAGACGTACTGCCTACCTTAACGGAGTGTGTTAGACACGTGAAAATGAATGTTTAGCATGTTTGGCATAATCAAATACTAATAGCCTGATCCTGACTTCCAACTCCTCACTCCTGATGCTGCAGTACTGCCTACAATAACCGCAAGGTTTATCTTTTATCGATATCTTGATTTTAAAGAAGTTCTTTAGATATTACTTAAGTAGAAACATGCGAATTTAATACTAACCTCCAACTCCTCAAATCTGATACTCCAGTGTTACTGCCTGCCACAACCGCTAGGTTTAGCGTTATGCAGATTTTGAAGTACTGCTTTAGATATTTGGTAGAAACATACGGATTTCATTATCATCATCATCATCATCATCATATCAGCCGAAAAACGTTCACTGGTATAGGCCTTCCCCAAAGATTGCCACAAGGACCGGCCCTGCGCCACCTGCATCCAGCGACCTTTACCAGGTCATGAGTTCACCTTGTGGGGGGCCTACCCACGCTGCGCCTTCCGGTACGTGACCGCCACTCGAGAACCTTACCGCCCCAACGGCCATCGGTTCCACGCGCAACGAGCCTTCTTATGAGGCCTGCAGCCCTCCAGCTGATATAGTGACAGCGTGAGTGGATCGCGTAGGGTGAGCCGTCGGGCCTGCGGCCCTCCAGCTGATATAATGACAGCGTGAGTGGATCGCGTAGGGTGAGCCGTCGGGCCTGCGCCCTCCAGCTGATAGAGTGACAGCGTGAGCGGTTCGCGTAGAGCGAGCCGTCGGGCCTGCGGCCCTCCAGCTGATATAGTGACAGCGTGAGTGGATCGCGTAGGGTGAGCCGTCGGGCCTGCGGCCCTCCAGCTGATATAATGACAGCGTGAGTGGATCGCGTAGGGTGAGCCGTCGGGCCTGCGGCCCTCCAGCTGATATAATGACAGCGTGAGTGGATCGCGTAGGGCGAGCTGTCGGGCCTGCGGCCCTCCAGCTGATAGAGTGACAGCGTGAGCAGTTCGCGTAGGGCGGGCCTTCGGGCCTGTGGCTCTCCAGCTGATAGAGTGACAGCGTGAGCGGTTCGCGTAGAGCGGGCCGTCGGGCCTGCGGCTCTCCAGCTGATATAGTGACAGCGTTAGTAGATCGCGCAGCGCACGCCGTCGGGCCTGCAGCCCTCCAGCTGATAGAGTGACAGCGTGAGTGGTTCGCGTAGGGCGAGCCGTCGGGCCTGCGGCCCTCCAGATGATAGAGTGACAGCGTGAGTGGATCGCGTAGGGCGAGCTGTCGGGCCTGCGGCTCTCCAGCTGATATAGTGACAGCGTGAGTAGATCGCGTAGCGTAGGGCGAGCCGTCGGGCCTTCGGCCCTCCAGGTGATAGAGTGACAGCGTCAGTAGATCGCGCAGCGCACGCCGTCGGGCCTGCAGCCCTCCAGCTGATAGAGTGACAACGTGAGCGGTTCGCGGAGGGCGGGCCGTCGGGCCTGCGGCCCTCTAGCTGATAGAGTGAGAGTATGACTGGTTCGCGTAGCGCGAGCTGTCGGGCCTGCGGCCCTCCAGCTGATAGAGTGACAGCGTGAGCGGTTCACGTAGGGCGGGCCGTCGGGCCTGTGGCCGTCCAGCTGATAGAGTGACAGCGTGAGTGGTTCAGAGTGACAGCGTGAGCGGTTCGTGTAGGGCGAGCCGTCGGGCCTGTGGCCCTCCAGCTGATGGAGTGACAGCATGAGTGGTTCGCGTAGCGCGAGCCGTCGGGCCTGCGGCCCTCCAGCTGATAGAGTGACAGCGTGAGTGGATCGCGTAGGGTGAGCTGTCGGGCCTGCGGCCCTCCAGCTGATAAAGTGACAGCATGAGCGGTTCGCGTAGCGCGAGCCGTCGGGCCTGCGGCCCTCCAGCTGATAGAGTGGCAGCGTGAGTGGATCGCGCAGGGCGAGCCGTCGGGCCTGCGGCCCTCCAACTGATAGACTCACAGCGTGAATGACTCGCGTAGGACGTGCCGTTGGACCTGCAGTCATCAGGTTGATAAGACTGAGAGTATGAGTATATCCCTCGGGTTCGCGTAGGGCGTACCGTCGGGCTTGCGGCCGTCCGGTTGATAGACAGAGTGTGAGTCCCTCCGGTTCACGTAGTGCTCCGGTTGATAGACTTCATGGATTGACTCTTTGGGCCCTCGGTTCGCGTCGGACTTTCCGTCAGACACCTGCGGTCCTCCAGTTGGCCGACTGACAGTATGAGTTTATATTTTATAGTCTCGAAATTCGACTTGTATAATGTGTTCAATATAAAAATTTAACCTTGATTTTCTCAATAAACCAAATTGATTGATATATTCCTTATTGTCAGATCTCTGTTATCTAAGATATTGTATGAATAACACGTTCATTTGAGACACTTCGGGCATTCAAGCTGACATTTTTTTAGTGTCGGATTTCTAAAAATATATATCTATTCAGCAGGGATTCCCCTCTCGTTACACATAAAATCATGTCCATTACGTTTACATATGTGTCGTGATTCAAGCGCGAGAGTTAAATGCTAGCATGCATAATTGTATTGCATATTACAAACAAAATCGTTGATCTAGAATAAGTAGATATAGTATCGGAAATTAACTTTACAATTGCACTAAAAACTTGAAAATAAAATAAGTAAAAAAGTTTTAATTTAAACGGTTTTTATTGCACCAAAAACTAGAAAATAAAAATTAGTTGTAACTAACCGTAGATGCTACTTTCTGTAGATTAGTCACGTGAAACTATTATCACTGTAGTCTTCCCAAGTTGGATGCTGAAAGCCACGTTTAGCCTCTATGTCAGTGGATTAAGCGTTACTTAATCGGAAACTTTTACCAAACTAAAATAAAAACGTGGGGCGTTATTATAAAGAAACATGCAAGTTCAAAATATGAAATTGTAGGTAGCTTTAATTTTGCAATTAATCATCCTTCTGTTCCAACACTTATACAGAGGTAAATAACTTTTATCAAAGCCAGAACAAAACGTATTACACTATTGCTGTCTTGATTTCTATGTTTGTTCTTAAATAACTATAGTAATTTAATCACAATTGCGTACGCCCCACGTTTTTATTTTAGTTTGGTAAAAGTTTCCGATTAAGTAACGCTTAATCCACTGACATAGAGGCTAAACGTGGCTTTCAGCATCCAACTTGGGAAGACTACAGTGATAATAGTTTCACGTGACTAATCTACAGAAAGTAGCATCTACGGTTAGTTACAACTAATTTTTATTTTCTAGTTTTTGGTGCAATAAAAACCGTTTAAATTAAAACTTTTTTTACTTATTTTATTTTATTAGATATAGTTTATCTGTTCTACGTCGCATCTTTGTTTCAGATTGCATCTATATTTATGACACAAGAGCTCGCAATAATATAAAAGTCTAGTTTGAATTGCTCCCCTATATCGCGGGTGTGGGTCGGCTATAAACTCGCTGGATTCTATTACCGCGCAATACGGCCGTATCCTGGGGAACCCATTCGTATCCCCGGGTTATAGGACAAACGAGGAACAGATAGCGGGAGCCGCTATCAATTGCTGTTTGATTTCAGTTGGGAAGTGGGTTTGATAAAAATATATTGGTAGACAAGTTGCTAGTTGACACAAGTTGTAGTAACAGTTTTTTTGTTTGTAAATGAATCGAACGATGGAATGAAGGCTTTGTTCCTACCATCTAGATTCCAATTGAGTAACAATTGAATATTTACAAATATTAATATGGATGTATGACTGAACATTTTGAAAGCTACTAAAAGAAGAAAGCATTTATAAGTACCTCATTTTACGGCACGAAGAAGGGATGTTTATTTAATGTGAAAAGAGTGATAAGGTAATCAAATGTCACATATGTAGGTAAATGTGTTTGAGAATTTCTGTATGAAAATTGTCAAAGACATTCAATATGTAATAAAGCTATTCAATAGAAAAAGTACCATTATAATGATGAAGTGTTACATAAATAAACACATTTTTGTTCTAATATACATACAGCATAGATATAAAGACAAGCTAAACAGAAAAAGCGCCTTATTTTTGCGGTCCGCTTCCGCTTTTAACTCAGATGAGATGAAACTGGTAATACCATAAAATATAAAGATAAAAATGGCCCACAAGGAATGGGCGAGAAAAGAGCATGGAAGAAATAAAATAGTTATTTGATTCATGTGTAGTAGCAAAGATCTATGAATACGTACTGCGTAGTTTTCGTATACAAAATTTTAAAAGAGTCGATTTTTATCATAAATTCTATCATTATTTTTATTAGATACTGTATAAAATATCTAAATACTTACCACCTTATTCATGAAATGTCTCCTTAACTACTAACTTAACATACCGCTAAGTATTGTTTGTCCCTTTCGGCCTTAAAGAAATAATGATAAGATCGAAATGGACAAACAATAGGTACTTATATTTAGGACACGTTTATGAATAAGGGGATTCATTTTTACTTGCATAGAACAAACAATATACCTGCAAAAAAATTGACAATTACAAAAAATCTAACAATACCTAATGTTTTTTCAGTGGAAGTGACGGGCTACAGTGCCGACAACTGCTCCGTGTCGTATTCGTCGTTCAACAACGAGACGCTTGTTGGGTCCGTCATCCGCTCCGCAAGCGTGCTTGTTCTGCCAGAAGGACTGCACCGAAGCGACACCCAGAGCGCGTACTTCTGTGCTAATGGTATGTATGCAAACTGAGTGGAGCAACATTAACAACAGCAAAATTAAGAGTGCACGCTCCAGCGGGGCGGGTAGCGGAGCGTGCGGCGAGGCATTGTTGGTAAACAAATGCAAAGATATCCTGGGTGCACTCCATTAAAATCCGATGCGCGGCCACACGCGCCAATCGGCGGTCAGGACTCAGGCCTTACACTAATTAAAGTTTTGTACTTTGATGCCTTACTGGCTCCGTGAGGGTGCTATTTTGCTAAAGGATCTACATGCGAGCACCTGCTTCTGTAGATTTATAATTTGGTCGTCGTTGCCTGCACGTCTAAAGTACCTATGCAATAGCAAGAGTGACACATATCGGGATAAAAACCGGACAATTATAATGATAGGCCAATGTGTCTTTGGAGCGCAGTATTGAACTGTAATTCTGTGATATATCGAACTTTTCGTCCAATAACGTGACCCTGGTTAGATCTGTCATCCACCCGTATACCGACATCTGTCGGCTTCTTCAGATTGAACTTTAACAGATGACAAGATACTTCGAACATAGCTGGACATACTCGTAATGTAAAAACAGATATTTGCAACTTTCGAAAATTTTATGTTCACCTTTGGCGAGTGCTAAGCCAAGTTGCCAATCGGTACAGCTCAATAGCATATCGTAGTTTTCTCTCTCTATCACCCTTTCTTATTAGTGCGACTATGAGTTAGATGCCTTTCGGTCACGATAGATTGTTAGCGATTGGCATCTTGACTATGCACCTTGGAATCAAACAGATTACCTTCAATTTCCAGAACACATGGCGGTATCTTCCCGAGGCTCATGGGAGTGGCAGTGGGTGGCAGCACCGCGCAATCGCGCAGGGCTGGTGTTGGAACTCCGCGCGCAGGGCGCTGCGCATGTGGCACTGTCTTCCGTGCGCGAGCCCAACGATGACATGTATCGCGTCGTGTTTGAGAGGAGCCGCGTGTGGATCGCTAGAGGGAAACATGGTAAGTCAGTTATTTAATAAGGAATAATATGCGATAACTAGTGTGCTAGAAATAAAGGGAAAAGGCGAATATGCACTGCCTCCTGTGGTGCTCTCTGACGTGAAGGAGTGATAAAAGAGAAATGTTTGCTGCTACAATGTAAACCTGTTTTAAGTTAAAAATAAGAAGAAAGTACATGATGGCAATAGGAAATTTTGTTCAATGATTATTTCATTTCTAACATTAGAACACGGTAAGCAAGTAAGCAGGTAAGTAAGGTCCAACGTAATCCCTATTTGAGCTGGTCTATTCTAGCTATTAGATACTGTTGTTACGAGTACTAGACACTCGTTCTCTAGTCTATCGTTGTGAGCAATAAAGGCGTCTGCAGATATTTTTGAACGCTCTGGACGCTACCATAATATCTGATGGATCTTTATTTACCTCGCTGACTCTACTTGCTAGGCACATTGCGCATTTATTTTATTGGAATAAAGCAAGTTATTTCAAAAGCCGTAAAGTTGGTTGAGCAGTAAAGTTTTCAAACCACCTGATAAATTGTAATTTCGGATACGACACGAAATCAAAATTTTACTGGAATTTTACTTGACCGTGCGTAATTATTGGAATTATTGATCGGAACAACATGTGCAATGCCTCAATAGGTAATATCCCCGTTTTTATGCCGTTATTTATTAAATGGAATAATACGATTCATTACAAAAACCGTAAAGCTGGCTTAGTGGGTTATTCCCTAAACACCCGTGATCGATGGTAGTTTTGTATACGACATGAATTCAAAATCTTAGGATATTTATTCTTTTACTTAGACCGCACGTAATCTTCTTATTTCTTGAACATTTTTTTTTTTTTTAATATAACCACATGCGAAAGTGATGCATAATAAACGATAAAAGCTAGAACATCCAAGCTGACAGGTCACCACCTTATACATAAACCAGAAACTCGAAATATTTTCGTTACTGAATGTTTCGGGTGAGCTAGCACCTACAAACTACAGTTTTCAATATTTAACCGAATAACACTTTCAAGTTAATTAAATATCACCCCCCTACTAAGTGATTTTTCTTTTGTCTTTAACCATAAGAGGATTGGAAAACTATACATTTTCTTTAACACTGCCTTTGCCTTTCCACAATTTCAGTAGGTACTCATTAAAAATATGAACAAAAACTTTAATTTTAAGTACAGTGTACTGAAAAAGTAAAAGATTTCACATCTTGTGTCCGCACATTACTGCCATTACAAAAAAACTATATAGCCACTCACTTGCTTTGTATTTGACAACACTCTTACTTTATAATACAAATAAAATTGACAGCTCGCAACCACAGTTGCATGAAGCAATTGAGTGGCTGACTATGTGTTTCAACAAATTTGTAATGTCTTCTTAATTACCTAGCATACCACAAAGCATTTAAGGGATATGCGAGTGTGAGAAAGAAGACAAAAGACAATAATTTAATAATGTTAACCTGACAATTAATAATAAGCAACGGTCTTGACTATTCCGTTTCGATATTATATGCACAAATATTTGTCTTTATTTGTTGATTTCTTATTGGTATCTAGTTAATATAATCTGTTATATTTATTGTCATGTCATGTTATGTCATTCACCTGATGGTCTCAACGGAAGATCAGCGCTGGCTCACGCCAGCAGTATGCATGAGACCATTTCGTAGCTCATTTTTTATGTCGTGCCTATGTCCTTTTTCTCTTTGTCCTGTGTGTGTTACGATTTTTTTTTCTATTTCTATTCCAGGCTACGACGTTCACTTGGCCAGTGCTGAACAAACGGAGGACGACTCCGAATGCGCGGGCGCAGAGTCATGGTGCGCTTGGTGGGTTTGGTGGGAGGGTGGCCGGCTGTCTGTGGGACGAGGGGCTGCACCCTCGGAGAGGAGGTTACTCGTGTGGCCGCTGGCTCCGGATACGCGTGTGAAGTTTGTCGGATTTAGTGCACTGTGGGGCGACAAGGCTGACTTCAGGTTAGATACAATAGTACCTATTACTAAGTCAATAATACAAAATATTTTCGGTTACCGCGAGGATAAAGGAAATTAAAATATGAAAAAGGATACTTAATATACGCGAGTTTATCCGTTTTCATAGTTTTATTTCATGAATAATATAAGGCAAATAGTGAAAAATTAAAAGGTTCAATGAAGTTATTTAAAAATTTAGTGCACTGTCTGCTTATAAGATCAACTTCAATTTTGCATTTAGCCTAGATACTAGGTAAAAAATAATAATAATACAACTCTGACAGTCTCTGTGACATCATCATCATCATCATTTCAGCCAAAAGACGTCCACTGCCGGACATAGGCCTCCCCCAATGATCGCCAAAATGACCGGTTCTGCGCTGCTTGCCTCCATCCTTGCTTGCCGCCTCTGTGACTAGTGATGTGCCGTTACCGTAATTTACGAGAATTTAGAGAATCTTGTGGTAACTTTCTCGGTAAGATTACCAATATCGGTAATTAATGAGAAAGTTGTCTAAATACACACATTTTCATTATTATTTTTCCAGAATAGTATTTAGTTGACTAGCCATGACTTATGTAGAAATTTTCAAAAACATCCGTGGGCGGGAACTAGTTTATTACCAAAATTACGGTAAATTACGGGCGTAAATTACCGAAAATTCTCTCCGCGAAAGTTCTCAGGTAAAATTTCCTATAGAAAACTTTAATGTTTTCAATGATATTTTAAATTTTTTATCATCATCATCATCATCATCATATCAGCCGAAAGACGTCCACTGCTGAACATAGGCCTCCCCCAAAGATTGCCACAATGACCGGTCCTGCGCCACCCGCATCCAGCGGACTCCTGCGACCTTCACCAGGTCATCGGTCCACCTTGTGGGGGGCCTACCCACGCTACGCCTTCCGGTACGTGGCCGCCACTCAAGAACCTTCCCGCCCCAACGGCCATCGGTTCTACGCGCAATGTGCCCCGCCCACTGCCACTTCAGTTTAGCGATTCGGAGAGCTATTTCGGCTACTTTAGTTCTGCTGCGGATGGTCTCATTTTTAATCCGATCACGCAGAGAGACTCCTAGCATAGCCCTCTCTATAGCCCTTTGGGTGACTTTGAGCCTTCTTATGAGGCATATTGTAAGCGGCCACGTTTCAGTACCGTATGTCATCACTGGCAACACACACTGATTAAAGACTTTCGTCTTCAAACACTGCGGAATATTGGACGAAAATATGTGTCGTAGCTTCCCGAACGCTACCCAACCGAGTCGGATTCGACGATTGACCTCTTTCTCTAAGTTGGACCTACCTAACTGAATAGTTTGCTCTAGGTATATATATTCGTCTACAACTTCGAGTGTAAATTCTCCGATTATTACGGGAGTTGGTTTGGTGCTACATTCGTAGCTACGTTGGTGCTACGTTGGAATTCGACATGATTTTCGTCTTATCCATGTTCATCCTAAGACCAACTCGCTCGGAGGCTTTACTGAGGTCAACGAGCATAGTACTTCAAGTCCTCCAAGGTCTCAGCCAAGACTACTATATCGTCAGCGAATCGAAGGTGAGTGAGGTACTCGCCGTTTATGTTGATACCCAGCCTTCTCCAGTCCAGAGTCTTAAAGACATCCTCCAGTGCAGCGGTAAACAGCTTAGGGGAGATGACATCTCCTTGCCTAACTCCCCGCTGCAGCAGAATAGGCTTCGAGCTCTGGTCTTGGAGTCGGACTGACATTGTGGCGCTCTCGTATAAACACTTCAACACCTCGATATAGCGGTAGTCGACTTGGCACCGTTGGAGAGACTGTAGTACTGCCCAGGTTTCGATCGAATCGAAGGCTTTTGTCGTAGTCCACAAACGCTAAACAGAGGGGCAGGTTATATTCTTCGGTCTTCTGTGTAACCTGGCGAAGCGTATGGATGTCGTCTACGGTACTAAAGCCTCTTCGGAAACCGGCTTGTTCGGGAGGCTGGAAGTCATCAAGCCTGCGTGCAAGACGATTCGTAATGACTCTTGAAAACAGCTTATAGACATGGCTCAGAAGTGAGATGGGTCGGTAGTTCTTCAATAAAGCCACACCTTTGTTCCATGCCTTTGGCGTTCTCCCTTCCAGTAAGACGGAATTGAACAACTTCTGAAGGGCCGTAAGGATCGGTTTACCACCCGCCTTCAGAAGCTCAGCTGTAGTTCCGTCCTCCCCAGGCGCCTTGTTATTTTTGAGCTGTTCAAGAGCCATTCTAATCTCGCACAGGCTGATGTCCGGGATGTCTTCTGTATAGTGTCGGGTCAGTCTAGCTCTGAGGTCTTCCGCTAGATCAACTTCGGGTCTGCTAGTTGACGTGTACAGCTGTCCATAAAAACCCTCTATCTCACTCAGCAGCTCAGATCTGGATGTGACGATTCTACCATCCTCAGTCTTTAATTTGGCGAGCTGGCTTTGCCCAACAGACAGATCCCTTGCAAAAACTTTAGAGCCCTTGTTCCGCTCGATGGCTTCTTCTATACACTTGGTACGGAATTGGCGCATATCGCGTTTGAGGGACTTAGAGATCTGTCTGTTGAGCTGCCGGTATAAAGTCGCATCAACTGAAACTTCAAACTTCTGTCAAAAGCAAAAGTCAGTCTTTTCAATGACAATTTTTTGAGGTTGGATCCTTTTTGCTAAACTACGTCTAAATAAAAAACTGGAATCTGTTCTACGTTAGGGGACACAATTATTTTCCCCACCATAACTACCTGAACCTAACAAAAGATACGGGCCAATCACGAAACATCCAAACTCGGGACAATGACATAGCCTAGCTTCTAATTAGATAGTATTTACAATCACTGCTAAACCCTTTAAATTTTACCTGCAAGTGCTACCTTAGATAACACGATGAGTAACAAAAGATCTTTTGATTTACGAGCACAGTAACAAAATTACTACATAAATAGGTGCCTGAGCCAGATAACATGAAAATACTTATTTGAAAGTACCACGTGAATCGATAAAATAATTTAACATCATAACATGTATAAGTAAAAAGTGTGAAATAACTTTCGTTAAGAAAACAACACGAAAAATAATAAAAAGTTTGAAAACATGATATTTGTAAACAAATTTTAAACATGACCAAACATTCTTAAGCGGTAAGTTACCGAGAAATTTCCGTAATTTACCGTAATTTCCATCGATGAGAATTACCGTAAATGCGTAATTTACCGACGGCACATCACTATCTGTGACATAACGCGATTCAAATAGAGAACAACTGTGTGAGAATGGAAATGTTGAATAACCTGTGTGTAGCGGTTTTCCATGGGATGGAGCAGCCTATTCTCAGAGCTAAACTTGTGAATGTGCCTACTGGCTCCCGAGCGCGTGTGACACGCGCGTGAATTTAGTTGGGGCGAGGTAGCAAACTTCAAATTAGATACTTAGGTACATATTTAAGTACTCACATTCAACCCTAAATTACCAAAATGTTTTCCAGAATATGGAACTTTAACGAAGAGGCCGGCTTCTCACAAGTATTGGAGCTGGGTTTGCCGCATGGCGTGGTCCCTGGCTCAGCCAGCGGCACTCTCCTGGTCTCGGGCGGTCTTCACCTTCCCCTCTACAGCCTACAGACAGACCCGTCCGACCAATGGTCTGAGGTGTGGCGGGACTCACAGTTGTCCGCGGCAGCTGCTAGCTTGGCTCCGCTGTTGGCGCTTGAACACATTCCGCATTTAGTTGACGATGCTGAGAGGGACAGGATATTGAAGAAGCTACCGGAACAGGTGCGGTTTTTAAAGACTTCTTTCTTGTAGGTACCTATAGCTGTTAACACTACCTTTTCTCTTGCCTGCATGCAAACATTAAAATTATCGAGCCAATAGGTATGTTTAGTGAACCATTACCATAAGTACCATAACCGTGTCAACAAACAATATCAATGCTGGTGTACGATCCAACGGTAAACACACGAATATATCTTAGAAGCAGCAATTATCTTTATAATGTTTTTTTTTTACCAGGTCCAAGTCCTTCTGTCTTTCCGTAAAAATGATAACTCGTTCAGCGATCATCCAGCGATGAGTAGTCATTTATCAACTATCAAGATTTTAGAAATCCTTACGAAAATTCAATCTTACTACCCAATCGACCCAGATTTATTGCAGTCTATCAAAAAGTGGATTCAAAATAGGCAGAATGCTGATGGTTCCTTCACGCCTTTGGCGGCGGATAAGGAAGTAGATTATTATCCAGCGGAAATAACCAAAACAAATGGCACTGTCAAAGATGTTGATGTCAATGAATATTATTATTATGACAAGGATGGTAATATGACGGAGGAAGAGATTGAATGGGAAAGAAGAGTGGAAGTCACTGCAGAAACGTTGGTAGCTTTGCTGGAAGTTGGGGTTGAAAGTCAGGTACATAAGAAAAATATTATAACTTTGTTTTGTATTATGATCGTTCACTATAGTATTAGATTTTAAGTAATACGAATAAACAACCGCAGTAACATACATTGACAATGACCAGATTAATGCTTATTCTGATTTTATATTATTTCAGATGGATGCAGAAATCGCAAAACGTGCCCAAACGTACTTGGAGAAGAATCTTAACAATCTTACAAGCCCCGCTGCTCTTGCAGCGGCAGTACTTGGACTTGTCCTGGCAAGGTAAATAAACAATTTTTACTCTGTAAAGTGCGTTCGTATTGAAACATATGAAAAAGTTGTTCTGATTTTAAAACCTTAAGTTATTTTGACATAGAATGATGATCCGATTGGGCACAAGTTGCTTATTAACTCAAATTTATATATTTATTCAACAGGAGTCCAGTTGTTCCCGAAGCTCTTTTGATTCTGAGGAATGCTTCCACCACTGAAGAGGGTGAGTTCGGCTGGCCGGCTCCTAGGAAGGACGCCGCTGATTGGCTCTTGGAAGAAACGTCCAGAAATATCAAAACTACATCTTACGGTATGTTTTGCTTTTACTGATTTAATGAAGTAACTGTTCGCAACCTTATTTCCATACAATATGGTCTCGATATAATTTACGTCATCATAATGTACTTACGCATTTTAGGATAATAATATAGTGTACGGGATTTATATTTTTATAAGAAAAACTTCATAATGACTTGCACTGATTTTTTTTTTCGGAATTGAATAAATAACGTCAGTTCTGTTACTTAATTCAATCGGTAGGAACATTTTCTTAAAATTATCACTCGCAGCTTATCTCAGTTGCCCAATTTGTACTACGAAATATGTGTCAATAAAATAATTTTCCAGGCCAACTATTTAGTGGCACAGGTATATATCCCATTCTATTTACTTTTAGTATTTGTTATAGTTTTTTATCCTAGTCAGATAAACCAGGGTCATGTCGGGCGCGAAAAGATTTTTTTTTATGGGCGTGTACTTTACAAGCTTACACATTTTTCTACTAACAGTACGATGACTGACTGACATGAGATAGCTGAAAGTAATCATCGTTTCCACAGAAGCAGTAACCATGGAACAATACGTCGCCGGTGTCCGTGTGCTGCTAGCAGCATGCGCTCGCGGCGCTCTGGCCGAGGGCGAAGCTGCTGCTCGCTTCCTTTACTACCGGGCATCTACCCTGCAGCGGCACCCTAGTCTTGCCTATCAGGCTACTAAGGCTGCTGCGCAATATGCTGCACTGGCTCATGACAGGTAAGTCACAATCTAATCTATCTCTAAGTCCATACATAAGTACCTAACTGTTATCGACATTGTAATATTAGGCCTGCTTCCGCGAACACCAAACGAAGCGTCATTAGAGTGACAGAAAAAAAACCGAATTTGCGAACATCGGTGTTTATTGTAGCAGGCCTGTATCCTTGTTCTATCACACTACTAAGTCTACCGCATGGCTCGTTACTGGCAAATCTCATATCTACGCTCACTAAATTACTATTTTAGTTTTATAGAGTCTCAAATACGTCCACTTTATTAAGTTATTATTTTAGTAGCAGTAAAGTTTTCGACTTACCAGACATAATAGGATTATTTATTTTAAACTTTATTGCACAATAAAAAAAGGACAAATGGCGGACTTAACGCCTTAAGGCATTATCTGCCGAACAACTGTGTTTTGACTTCTTATTATATCTCCAAGTTACTTAACAGTGAAAAATTACATCGTGTATAATTCGACATTAGGGTTCCATATGAGTCAGAATGACTAAGACCGTCCCCTTTATTGGCTTAACAATTTTGTGCAACAGTTTTTTTTTCGTTACAGACACCGCGCACTTACCGTATCGCTGGCGACAGCTGGGATGGAGCTGACAGATACATTGGAGCTGCGCGCGCGCTCCATTCCGCGGCCGTTGCAATTACCAGGGCTGCCCACTAAAGTGTTCGTGTATGCCACCGGTGCAGGCTGTGCCACGGTGCAGGTAATATTACTTTAATAATAAGATTGTTCCCGTGAATGGGTTGCAGCAGGTGTATATCACAGCAAATTTCTCCAAATTCTCTACGTATTGGATCCATGTACCCAAGCAAGCCTATCAAAAGACCGGGATTTACACATTGGCCTGTACCTCAAGAGATTGAGAATACAGAGACCAAGTTTATGCCTATAAACATTTTGCATTTCTCGCCTTTTTCTTACTAGTAGAATAATTGTGCCTTTAGCTTAGCTACACTGTATTTAATAAATAACATACATGTGCACTTATTCCATCATCATCAATTGCTTTTCATGCTTAGATCACACATAAATAACTTGATACTTGCTTGGCAATGCATATTACTTGAAGAGTTATGATTGTGCGGTATGAAGTGTACGCAATGACATAATATATGTTTTTGAGTGAAATGTATGGGATTTGTATACACTTACCCACTGCGTGCGTTTACCCCATATGACTCCAAGGCTATTTGACAACTACATAGATACTATTTGTTTTATTTTATTTTTCAGGGAACCATAGCGTATTCTACGTATACACCAAAACCAGAAAACGCGTTACTAAATATACAAGCCGCTATTATTGAGGAGATCCGACCAGAAAGGAGTAGTTTAGAAGATCTACAAGGAAATCTGCCAACTTTAATTGTCAAGACATGTTTCAGGTAAGCAATTGAAATCATTTTGACCATTGGATATCTACACTAGCACATATAGGTAGAAAAGCACCTAGAAAAGGATTTTTATTTACCCTTCTAACTGCTAATATTTGAGATCTGAGCATAGAAATACAATTTTAAATCTGATTAAAGTGATAATATTGTGGTTTCAATGCTCAGTGAAAACACAACAGCCTACAGCTTGAAACCTATAAAATGTAATCAATTTTGAATGAGCTAATTGACTTTTTTAATTGAAAAATACTAAATATTGAACTTGTAAAATATACGAGCAGTTTTGCCTAATAAAGTATAATTACTCAGGTGAAATACTTTATAACTTTAATAATATTTCAGGTGGAAAAGTAAAGAGCGGTCTGGAATTTTACGTCTGGAAGCGTCACTATTCTCCGGCTATGAACTACATTCTGTAAACCCAGTCGTACTTGATGGAGCCACATTTGCAGATTTGCATTATGGATCAAGAGGAGAATCTGTGTGGTTCGTGTTTGCTAATGTAAGTACAGAATCTAAACTAAACGTGTTTGAAATGTCATAGTTGGAGCCATAGTCTAATTTCCCATATTTTTTAATTTCAGATCAGTTCAACCTGCCCAATCTGCGTGACATATGAAGCAAGATCAAAGTTTATAATCAGCAGTCTCCGCCCTGCATTCGCTAAAATCTATCCCTCAACTAGACCTGATCTGGCTGTTGAAACATTCTTCCATGCACGACCTGGCAGTCCTTTACTACGGGGCATAACGGACGACGACTTTATTACTTGGTTTGATAAAACGGAATTAGCAAGCCTGAAGACAAATGCTAATATCGATAATATTTGTGAATGTGGGCGAATATGTAGCAGAGACTATGAATTCAGAAAAACTAATGACAGTAATAAATATAATGAAACAACAACTCAGAAACAAAGTGTAAAAGAATCCGAAATCGTAAATAAAATGATAACATCGACTACAACCAGCCAACAAATCACTACTCAGCAACCTATTACGGAACAACAAAGCACTATTCTAGAAGAAATTACTACTAAACTTCCGATAACTACAAAACAACATACAAGTACTGGACAAAAGTTATCTACCATCGAACAAACAACAACCGAAGAAAACGAAACTTCTACTCTGCCGACAACAACAACTGTCAAGACAAGACTTGTGTCTGTTAAAGAAATTTTGTTAGGACAAATAACAACTTCACAATATACATTAAATGCCAAATTACGCGATAAGAATACTAAACAGTCAGACAACCCTATTATCATACCAACCGCGATATACATAAATAAATCACACGATACAAAAATTGGTAATGATATACTACCAATTTCTTCTAATAATAATGGGGAGTTGATTGTTCAAAAACTGCCTATGTCTAAATTAATTCCCAAAAAGGAAGAAATTAAAAAGAAACCACTTCCTAGGCGAAAAGGTACGCTCAAAGCCACTTATGGAGACAAACAAGATAAATTCTTTGTAAAAAATCACTCTTATAAAAAAAATCCTGTAACGAACAATACTGCTCCTACACCAGAACTAATGCCACAAGAACTGTCTTTATTATTTAAAGATAAAGAAATTAATTCCAATGACAGGGTTATCATAAAACCGCGCATTATTACGAAAAAGGAATCAAATAAAAACTCGGAAATGCCAATCTCACTCAATACGATACACCCATTTATTGAATATTTATCGAATGTTACTTCAGCTCCTGTTCTTATTATAACTAAAACTATAGTCCCTCATACCATAACCGCAATAACTAACAAGAATATAAAAACAATGCACGATCGGACTATTAAACCTAAAACCAAAACTCAGATAAAAAAGCCTGCAATCAAAACAAATTATAATGTAACAAAAAATAGTGAAAACAATCGATCAATAGACAACAGCCAGATAAACAATACCAAAAATACAAATATTTCTTCAGATAAATATTACACGAAGTCATTGAAATCGATCAATAAAGAAATTCATAAAATACCACCTTCGCCAATATCAGAGACATCAAAAACGTTGGCTGGAGTACCAAAAGCCGACATTGCTCCAGAAAATCGGGGTGGGTTTGAAATTATGGACAAAAACAGTCTGTGGGAGCTACTCAAAGAAGGGCCAGATACAGACGTGTCCAAATTAGATGATAAGTTACAAGTGCACAACAGACTTAATTCCCTTGCACAGAACGTATCAATCTCAAATCTCAACGTGTCAAAAGACGAAGAGGATGTGTCAAATCACAATCGATCTTTATAAACTTTATTGTTATGTATTATGTAAGGCACAAAGATGTCAGCGTAATATTTTTGTAACACTCTGATGCCATTTAGCTTATCGAAACCCTGTACTGAATGAAATTGTTAATAAATAATGTTCCGATCAAAACGCACTCAATCTCCTGGCGCACTCAATCTTATTGTTGATTGTTAGAACGATGTATTTTGCACTCATTGTTTATATATACTATTTTAGGAGGTAAACGTGTGTCAATGTAAATAATAAATTTAAGATATTTAATAATAACATTAAGAAGCGCGCTGTGTGACTGAAATTAAAATATCTGAGAATAATTTGTTTCGTACCCATTGCTCAAAGCCCTAGATAAGCCTTTTTTTTTTTTTTGTGTAGTCGTTTAGATATAGCCTTGCCAAAATAAACTAAACTGCCGCTTCGTAGATTCCCTGTAATGTGTAGAGTAAACGCTGAATTAATAGAAAGCTAGGAACGCTAATGTCGTAACGACTCGTAGACTCTGCAGATCGACGTTTTTCCAGTAATATAAAATAATTCTAAAATTGATATAGATCTATTTACCCGGTTGTATTCTTAGTCCTTAAAATAGTTGTAATACTTTGTAAATATCGAATCCAACAGAAATTATCGTGACAGTAATTTGAAATAGAAATTAATATTCCCGATGAGTTTTCTTAGACTTATAGTTTAGCATAAATATTAAAAATAGTGTCCTAGAGAATGTAATTAATGCTAATGCCCCAGAATTTCCATCCGTCTAATCTATCGTCTTCTGTATCTATTGTATGTAAAATTGTAGTTTCTTACCCTAGCTGCGTAGACTTAAATGTATTATTTGAAAGTGTACTTAAACAACGCAACGTTAATTTTGATTAAATTAACCAAGTAATAGGGTTCTCTCTTTTCTCATCAGTTACATGCAAATCGATAATACTTATAAGAAATCGCAAGTTGTGTTTCTATCGTTGACGTCATATTGTTACAAATTCCCATTTTAGTAAGACTGATTTCAAGTAAATTATGATGATGTGCGCTTTGAGCCCTTGATAATTAGAATCCATAAGGTCCTATTTCATTTAAAATTATATGTACCTTTTTGTCCTTAGTCTGCTTTGTCCTAGTCATGTATTTAAGATTTCATTTTAATTGTATTTGGCAACATTTATTACATTCATCGTTTTTATATCTATGTGTAAATGTATGGTTGTATAAAACTAGGTGCTTGAGCGAAGGATTCTCGTCAATTTGAAACTTGTAAAAAATATTTCAACAATGAAAAGTATAGTTCTAACGGAAACATGAATTAGTATTTGTGCTTAACAAGTAAGCTAGATATTCATTAAGTTACTTTGATGTACTGACACAGATGAATAAATAGTAATGATTAAAGTTATTACACCAAATCATTCATTTTGTTTTTATCAGTCCTGATTTATTTACCTCTTTGTTGCAAAAATATTCAAAGAGTTTTGAAATTTCAAATGATTTACCTAGCCGAACACGAACTGACTAAAGGTAAAAAATGTTTTCTGCTATATACTGTGACAATAATATTATGCAGCACATTTCACGCCTATGCCACATGGAGGGCAAGTACCTACCTTAAATTACATACCGTAGATATTTTGCTGAAACAAGATTTTATTTTTATGAAAATCCATACAAATTTTAGTGTAGTTGCAACCATTTATTTATAATTAACGATTTCCAAACCATTACCGGACTCTAACGTTGCGAGAGGGCAACATGACCTTTAAGCTTGTTATAGTTTTAACTTATGACATTGAATTCGGTAACGCCGCACCCATAGTAAAGGTCAATTCCAATTAGTGATCTGCCTAAATAACTGACCACTTTCCGAAATGGGAAATTTCCCCATAGTAATATGGGGATTTACCAGGACATTTTTTAAAGATATATGTTTTCTTTGAAATAGGTACAGTAGCCATCAGATTATCGGAGTGGCCATGGTGCTTAAAAATGGACTCCAACGCCGGGCAACAAAAATCTTTTTTGATATTTGAGAGCGTCCCGGCCGCTGCTATAATACGAGTATAATCTGATCTGCACTACTGAAACGGGTACTGATTTTATTTCGTTTTGGTCACCAATATTTTTTTTGTCTTAGATATTTTACGATTTTTGTTCATCACAGGGTACATTATCAGCCTATCTCAGTCCAATGGTGGATGTAGACCTCTCCTATAATTCAGTTTCGGTCCTAAACTAAATCGCCTTAGTAGATCGTGGTAGCCTTAGTAGATTGATTTCTTTACTTCTGAATTAAATATTGTCAAACTCACAACAATATCTAGCTCTTACTCCACTCTTGGGTGGGGAGCCCCACTCGCGAGTATAAATGGTCAGTTTCGCAGAGCGCTAACGTAAACTTTGCTCTCGCGTTAGCGGCTTCGCGCCGAGATCCGTTCACGAGAGGCACAGACCACCTCGTGGGTTCACTGTGACGAGAGGAGAGCGGCTTTAACATACCTTCTAACCTCGTGAAGATGGCATTTCACTTATATCAGTTTCGAAATATCAGGTGCCCAATATTTCAAATTAACGTGATATTATACAGTTAGTTACATAACTGAGTCAATGTGCATAATTTTGATATACTTCTTTCTTTTTTTCGGAATAGGCAAGTTATTAAGTTTCAAATTTATTATTGATAATAATAATAATAATAATAATATATTCTTTATTGTGCATAACAATTTAACAAAACAGTAATACAACAAGAAATAAAACATAAAGAGTTAAGTTAAACAACAGGCGGTCTTATCGCTACACAGCGATCTCTTCCAGACAACCTTAGGGTAGTAGAATAATTAGATTGTTAACAACGCTTGTAAACATACAAACCCATTATATTGTTGCAGATAAAAATAGTACATTGTGTATCAAGGGAGGTAAGTACGGAATTACTAACGAGAGTGTTAGAAGCCCGACATCGTAGGGCTTTTAATGACTCGAGTTAGAATTCCGCTTACCGACCGTGATGCATACAATATTTTTCATCAGACTTGCCGACAAAACAATAAGTTTTAAGACAAAGTATCATTAAATGACGTACTTACATTTGTATTACTCCCTAGGGAATTTCACTTTTCTATTACTCCCGCAACGCATGCAAGCAATGGAGCGCTTAGACAGCAAGTGTGATGAAATAGTACATTGTGTATCAAGGGAGGTAAGTACGGAATTACTAACGAGAGTGTTAGAAGCCCGACATCGTAGGGCTTTTAATGACTCGAGTTAGAATTCCGCTTACCGACCGTGATGCATACAATATTTTTCATCAGACTTGCCGACAAAACAATAAGTTTTAAGACAAAGTATCATTAAATGACGTACTTACATTTGTATTACTCCCTAGGGAATTTCACTTTTCTATTACTCCCGCAACGCATGCAAGCAATGGAGCGCTTAGACAGCAAGTGTGATGAAAAAGCATTTTATTTGTTAGGTAATATTTAGTAGATTCAATTTTGCACCGACATCTTTGAATGAAGATTAGTCTGATTAAGTACCTAATTACATAAAAATAATGAACTGTTAGGTGATACACAGGTATCACACAGATGTATCGGTGTAAGCTATGTATCCATATGTAAAACCGATGTCTATCGATTACATACACAATCTTAATTTTTTTATGCATCTTTTATATAGAAACAAAAACTTTTAAACTTCCTTTTTTTAATTGAGCGCAAAATGCATATTTTTCTTTGACACAAGCAGGTAAAGCAATTAGTTAAAATAGAAAATTATATGTTGTTTAAAATGTGATTTATTACTCCATAATGCATTTTTTAAGTTATAGCAAAGTGAAGTCCGCTACAAAAATCGACGTGTAACGACAAAGGACTATGGGCAGATTTGTATGGAGAGTGGACCAAAAACCAACAGAGCTAAAAGTGGTGTCATGAAATAGGTATTTTTATTTATTTCATTTCATTCTACGGATCAATTCCATTGCAAAACGGAGATATTTGTATTTTAGTCAGAGTAAATACTATGATGAATGATGTCTGGTCGACGGTGATTTACTTAGAGAGTGCCCGCGGTATGCCTTACTCATATAAAATTATCCAATGGAATTCAACTTTGCACCTATAGAATGAAATAAAGTACATAAGCAGACCTTTTCAATGACACTACTCCCAGCTCTGTTGGTTTTTGGTCCATTTTGACACATAGTCCTTTGTTCAGGTATTTGCCTTGACTCAGTTTTGCACCGTACTACAAATCGTCAGTTAGGTACTTACAACAAGAATAAGCCATCGATTAAAATGAATGATAACCAATCGGTTTTTTGGATTCCCCCTAGCGGGATTTCGAGTATAAAGAAATGACGGGTGTGAGTGTGACTATAAAAATGTATTAAACACTGTTGTATTATGCACACAAGAACAAATTTTATGGAACGGAAACATGGCAATAATATCAGCGTTTTACCTACCAATAAAACGCTTATTAAGCGATAACCTTATTTGAAGCCTAACATAAATAAACAATTTGAGAGTAGCGAACTTGATTTCCTGTAACAGATCGGTCAGACCACGAATACTCCCCACTTTGTCCCTACCCTGTGACGTCAGATCCTGTGCACCAGGTAGGCTACGAGGTAGGTTACGCTCGAGGCCTTCTCCATTGGTTCTCAAATATTTTGTACCAGGCAGAATTTAAATGTTAGGCTTCAAATAAGGTTATCGCTTAATAAGCGTTTTATTGGTAGGTAAAACGCTGATATTAAGCTTTGAACCGTTATTTGAAGCCTAACATAAATAAACAATTTGAGACTTATTTGATATCGCCTGGTGCACAGAATGACGCCAATGTGAATAGGGGGATAATAAAAAATAAAAAAATGTAATCTTAAATTGCAAGAATTTATTTACATCATTATTACACATTTACATATGCGAAATTAATTTTACGTATTACAATAATACATTTATTTGAAATTAATTGTTCACCATAACTCCAAAGTAATTTATCACTTCACTTCTTAGACTAGCTTATTAATATAGTAACAAGATACAATAATATTGTATATTATAAAAGATCACACTTTTCTTATTCAGATAAGAAAATCACATCAAATTATGTAATGAGGATACAACAATTATTGATTTTCAAAGAATCACACAATTTACTTATAGAATAAACTAATCAATTTAAGTAGGTAATGCCAAGATACCCTTACATAAGTATTTATAATTTTACTTTCTATAAGATTTGTTTTTCACTCACCTAATGGTGTAAATGAATCAATACATGACAGTGACGGTAAGTTAGAGGATTGAACTGGGCGACAATAATATTTAAGAAATGTATTTTGTGACCGCCAATTTCCTCTGGCCAGAATTTCATCTAATGGGATATTCTCTATCCAACTCTTAGATGCTACTGCAGGTCGTATGCTGCCAGCACTGGCTTTAATGCCGGCTTGCAGTAGAATCTTTTTTATCCATTCAGATATATTTGTACGTGAAGCAGCCTTTGGCTTGCCACATGTTGTCAAAAATAGGTTGTCAATCCCGCAAGATTTACGCCTAGATTCTGATAACAATAAGACTCTTTTCACCCAAAATAATGGATCTAAGGCCTGACAATCTTTGTTTTGAAAAATTTGCCACCCAGATTGGCGTTTTAATACTGTGTCAGTCTTAGATCCATATTTTGGCCAGAAAATTATAGAATCCGTAGCGTCGATGCAACTGCCTTCACCCACAGCCAGCAACGTTAAATCATGCACCCGGCGACCAGAACATAATAATAACAAAATTGCAGCACGAGCAGAGCATTCGTATAAACTGTCGATGCTACTATGATTTTGCCTCAGCCAAAGCAAAAGTGTGTCAGTATCCCAAATTGGGGCCTTTTTATGCTGCATACTCGATATACTTATTGATTTTAATACATGACGCACTAGTACATGGGAGCTGAGAGGGATGTTTACGCTCGGGTCACTTAGAGTAGAAACTGCGGACTTGTATACAAGAATAGTATTATAAGCTAAGCCCTGCTTAAGGTGAAGATCAATTAGGTACTTTGCCAAATCAGCACCCTGGGGTTTTGACACATTTACAGAATTTTGATTAGCCCAAATGCACCATTTTTGCCAAGCATTTCTATAAGTTTTAATAGACGAATCCCGCCAACTTTTTTGTAGAACGCTTATATGATCCTGTGACCATCCTTTTATGCTATCTGACCACCCCCACATTTCCAGACCTCTAGAGTCATGTCCCGAAACATGGGCGGAGGGAGGTTGGTCGCCGCGTCCACAAGAACTTTGTGTAGATTGTAGATTGTGAACGGGGGACCCAGGGCCCGGTTCTTTAGGTCTGGCCTCCAGAACACCTTTAACCAACGTGGGGCTACAATCAGGTAAGTCCCCCTGGCGTTGTTGAGGTGTTGTAGCACACGGGGTATCAAAAAGGGAGGTGGGAATACCCACGCCAGGGGATAGTCCCAAGTTTGGCTGAAAGCATCGTAAAGGCTGGCTTGATTGTCCGTTAAGTCCAGCGTGCCGTATACTGGAAGGACATGGGCTAGTGACGATGCAAATAGGTCTATTACCGGACGGCCGAATTTGGAGAAAATTTGTTCCATTATAATTGGGCGCAGGTGCCACTCGGGGGGGCCTGTAAGTCGAGACAAATGATCGGCTTCGCCGTTGTAACGGCCTGGTAAGTAATGTATTTCTATATGTATCTTGAACAGGTCCAATATTTCGAATATTTGATACACTATCTCCATCAGTCGGGTAGACTTTGTTCCCCCTTCGTTTCTTAAATAGGCAACTACTGTCCTGTTGTCCGATTGAATTAGTACAGTGGTACAGGCTAGGCATCGACCTTGATCTCTTAGAACATAGTAAACCGCCAACATCTCGCGCTGATTGGAGTGAAGTTTCGCTTCCTCTGGAGACCAGAGGCCACACAGCTTGAGATTGTTTAATTGGGCTCTCCATGCTTGCCCCGACGCATCCGTTACTAGATAGTTGGTTGCTTGCGGGTAATGAATTGGGGAACTTTTCGAGAGGTTTGTGCACCACCAATTCAATTCTTTTAAAACTCGTGTCGGTACTGGATAGCAGTAACGCGGGTTGGTTACTAACAGATTTTGGCAATGATTCAATAGGGCTCTGTGATTTAGGCGACCCCTGGGAACCATAAAGCTGGCAAAATTTACCATTCCTACTAGGCTCTGAACTTCTGTAACGTTGCCAGATCTCTGAATTAACAGGCTCTGTGCTTTGGTTCGAATACGCTGCACTTTTTGGAGCGGCAGAGACTTCCAGTTTCTGTGTGGATCCCAAATTACCCCTAAGTACTCGAGACTCTTTTGAGGGGTCAGAATTGATTTGGCATAATTGACTTGCCACCCTAGGTATTCTAATAGCCTGGTTGCTTCTAAAGCTTGGTTGGTTAGGGTTTGACGATTTTGGTTGGCCATTAAGAAATCGTCCAAATAAACGACAATCCGGTAACCCTTTTCTCTGAGTAGTTGAGCCACCCAATTTGTTAGGGATGCAAACACCCTTGGGGCACAGGCTATTCCAAACGGTAAACAGGTCATTTGCATTAATTGATCGTCGTAAATTAACCTTAGGAAGCATCGGTGTGCTTCGGAAACTGGTAGATGGAAATATGCATTTGATAAATCGATCTTTACAAGCCAGTCGTTTGGTTGCAAAAATGTGGGTATCTTGTGCATGCTTATCAAGCGAAAAGGTTTTACTAAAACGTACTCGTTTAGATTTCTTAAATTGAAAATCGGACGAGCCGAACCATCGGTTTTCGGTATGATGAACATTGGGGATACAAAGCTGGGGCTGGGATTTACAGGCTCCAATACTTTCATTTGTAAGAGTTGGTTTATAATGCAATCCATTTCGCGACTTTTGGGAGTCGACAACGAGTGGTTGGCGATATTTGGCAGAAATAAAGGGGGTTTGGCTATAAACGGGATTCGGAAATTTTGAATAATTTGTATTAATGCGGTTGGAGCCTGTAGTTCCTTCCAACGTTCCGCAAAATTTATCAAACGGCCAGCTCGAAAATTTATCGAGTCACAACTTTCGTCTCGCTTGCCCTCGTGATGTGGAGGGGCCTGAAAACCTGCCGCCACGGTAGCTATTCGCAAAGGCGTCGTGGCTTTGAAAACCTTTATTAGCCCGCTGGCGCGGATGCTTTGCCTGCTGATTACTATATTTTGGATTACTGCGAGGGTAGTCACGTGCTTGTGGTGGGTAATTCATGAATGGGTTGGGCAAAGGCATGCGATTCGTATACTCGTAATTAGTACCAAACAAAGGAGGTGCTTTGTTCGGGAACGTATTGGCATAACTAGGCATGGCCTGAGCTTGCTGTTGTGGCTGAGCTTGCGCAGCAGCTTTATGACTAGGCACCGACCGCGGCGGCCAAAATACTTTAGTTGAACCACCGGCCTTTTCAATTGCATTAGCAAATTGTTCTTTATTAAATAAATTCTCACAAGTGGGTGGGATTTTCTTCAGGCTAGCTTTCAGAAAATTGTCTTTAACAGACTTCAACATTGAATCACGTCTCTG
Source organism: Thaumatotibia leucotreta (assembly GCA_025490895.1). NCBI lineage: Eukaryota > Metazoa > Arthropoda > Insecta > Lepidoptera > Tortricidae > Thaumatotibia > Thaumatotibia leucotreta. The sequence continues at coordinate 41,093 of JALPQI010003331.1, forward strand.
TTGTATTAGTTCTGCCCTATGGCCGCAAGCTATTTGCAAAACGTCGTTACTTATTTTCTGAAAACTACCCTGCACAAAAATTTCATTCAATTTTTCTTCCAATAACTTGGGTGTAACTTGGATTGAATTTGCCCAATCTACTAATTGTTTGAAACCACTCTGTGCCGCTTCGTTTTGTTTGATAAGTGCCTGTGTGATAGTAGCAAACCCACGTTCAATAAGCGCTAAAGAATTAAACTTATCAAATGGTTTAATCTCATCATTAGTTTCTAAATATGTGAAGCCTGGCGAAGAACAGTATTGTTTTTGTGCCTCTGCATAGCGCACACTATCCCAGTCTTCCGAGTTGAAGCGCTGGATGGTGTTAACTAAGTTAACCAAATCTGGTTTTGATTTAGGTATAGCCGGTTCTTTCAAGACTATATTTAATGGCAATTGAAATGAGCACCCGGGTGCAGATTGATCGGGGTTGGCCGGCGATGGGGGTGCAGGATTTGTGCCCGGTGCAGCAATATTTTGGTAAAGTTCACCACTAACATTTCCACTAACACCATCAGAATCATAAAATTCCTCGACCGCGGGGGTGGAGTGAAAAACTGGTTGGAGGGAAGGCTGAAAGGCAGCGCTATTTGCAATAAAATTAGAAATCCCACTTACTTGTTTACATAAGTATCGTACCGTGGATTCCATGCGACGGCGTTTATGCCCGCGTCGCTTTGGGCGCTTCTCGCGCTTTCTCTTGTTTGTTTGCGAAGGACCGGGCTCCCGCGCCTCCACAGGCGGTATTGGTGTATTAACAGTAGGGGCAGTATCCGTGGACGAACTATTCGTAGTATCCGATGAATCGGACGATTCACTAGTATCGTGCTCCATTTGGAAAAGATAATTTATAATAACCGAACGGTAACACCGTTAAACTTTCAAATTGACAGAATAATCAACTTTAATAGATATACTATATCGTCACCCTAGTTCACAAACGTACTAATTACACTTTTCCTAATTTTACAGGAGAGCATTTTTAATGCTTGCACTTGTATATCTTTTTAATAGTAGCAGATATTTTTATAATTATACATATATAATTTGAAATGATTTATTGAGATTCTATATTTAAGAAAAGAAAATACATATTAGTAAGTTTTCACGCTCAAATCTGAGGGTTAAGTAGTTCACCCCCCCAGTTAGTACGATTGTGCACTACCAGATTATGAAATAAATGCAGTTAGTACATGCATTACCTATTTATGATACATGTTTCGACTAAGAAAAAACAAAATAACACCAGATTTGCTAAAAAGTTTTATTAGTATCAACATGTACTTGTACTCGTACTATAAAAACAGCTCAGTATAAACAAAAATCTTAGTCTCAAACTTCAAAATCCCAAACAGTTAACTGAATAATTATAATCTTAAAATTCAAAACATTAAGGCATCATCATCATGCGGCCCTCCGGCTGTTAGAGTAACAGCGTGAGTGGATCGCGTAGGGCAAGCCATCGGGCTTGTGGCCCTCCAGCTGATAGAGTGACAGCGAGAGTGGATCGCGTAGGGTGAGCCATCGGGCCTGCGGCCCTCCAGCTGTTAGAGTGACAGCGTGAGTGGATCGCGTAGGGCGAGCCATCGGGCCTGCGGCCCTCCAGCTGATAGAGTGACAGCGAGAGTGGATCGCGTAGGGTGAGCCATCGGGCCTGCGGCCCTCCAGCTGTTAGAATGACAGCGTGAGTGGATCGCGTATTTAGCCTCGGAATCCAGCAGTTCACTTAAAGAATTTCCAAAGATACGTTATCGAGCTCTACTGATGAGTCCGGAACTAAAACATGTGCTACAATCTTACTCGATTCAGAAGTTGAGTTCAAAGATTTTGAAGTTCCATCTTCGTGGAAGACGGCCCTTGTGCACCCTGTTCCAAAAAAGGGTGACAGATCGGATCCATCGAATTATAGGCCTATCGCTATCACCTCCCTTCTCTCTAAGGTCATGGAGCGTATAGTTAACGCTAAGCTCCTTTATAGTTAACGTTACCTAGAAGAACACGATCTTATAAGCGACCGCCAGTATGGCTTTCGCCACGGTCGCTCTACCGGTGATATTCTAGTGTACCTCACTCACCGCTGGGCCTCAGCCATTGAGAGTCAGTAATCAGTAATCAGTAATGTTTATTGTTTTCATAGGTAATACAAGATTAGGTAATACATAGAGTCAAGGTGAGGCTTTGGCAGTCAGCCTAGATATAGCGAAGGCGTTCGATCGGGTCTGGCATAGGGGCCTTTTGTCGAAGTTGCCATCTTATGGACTGCCCGAGGGATTATGCAGATGGATAGCTAGCTTTTTGTCCGGCAGACGCATTCGTGCCGTAGTAGACGGTAGCTGCTCTGATAGCATGGATATAAACGCTGGCGTCCCGCAAGGCTCTGTGCTATCCCCAACGCTGTTCCTTCTGCATATCAATGACATGTTGTCTATCGGCGAATTCCATTGCTATGCGGATGACAGTACTGGGGATACTTTTTACACATGCCGAGCTAATATCCCTCGCTCTGTGGTACTGAAAAGTCGCGGAAAACTTGTGTCTGACATCGAGAACACTTTATCTAGAGTCTCGTTATGGGGTCGGGATAACCTAGTCAGGTTCAACCCCACAAAGACACAAGTTTGCGCATTTACCGCTAAAAAAACCCCATTTACTGTGGCTCCAAAGTTCCAAGACATAGCTCTTACCATGTCAGGGAGTATTGGGATTCTCAGAGTCGACATTTCCAACGACGTCCAATTCCGATGTCATCTAGAGGGAAAAGCTACGCTGGCATCCAAAATGCTCGATGTGCTCAATAAAGCGAGGGGATACTTTACTCTGGGGCAAAGACTTCTGTTATATAAGTCGCAAGTCAGACCCCATATGGAGTATTGCTGTCACCTTTGGGCAGGAGCACCTGTATACCAGCTTTTACCCTTTGACTCGGTTCAGAGACGAGCTGTCCGAATAGTCGACGATCCCAGACTCACAGGCGGTATTGAACCCTTAAGTCTAAGGAGAGACTTCGCCTCCTTATGTCTGTTCTATCGTCTGTACAATGGGTTGTGCTCTGAAGAACTGTTCGACATGATGCCAACGTCCACTTTTCATCATCGCACCGCTCGCCACCGACTGGGCGCTCATCCTCACACCTTGCAGCCTAAATGGTCGCGCACCGTGCGGTTTCAGAGGAACTTCCTCCCGCGGACGGTACGTATGTGGAATGAGCTCCCTGCCGAGGTTTTCCCGTTGGACTACAGTATGGGGTTCTTCAAAAGAGGAGTGTACATGTTATAGTCTATAAACGTAAATCACTAGTGCACAGCCATATTAAGTGCGGTTAGTATCATGAAGCCCCCATATTAAGTGCTGTTATCACAAAATAAATCTTTAAGCAAGAATAAAATGCTTGTGCACAACTGAATCAAGTGCCGTTAGTATCCGAGAGCCCCCAATTTTCATAATCCAATATCTATGCACAACCATCTTAAGTACTGTTAGAACAAAACAAATTGTTTGGTGAGAATAAAATGCTTATGCACAACCGCGTTAAGTGCCCACGCGGAAGCATTCCTCAAAATAAACAAAGCAATACAAAATCAAAAAAACACGTGAGTTTACAAATACAACTTTATAAGATTGTTAAAATTATTTTAATAATAAGTTTAAAGAAAAAGTAACTTAAAATAAACGTTTTACTTACCCTTTGTCGGATTTCTTGACGATAATCTCGTCGTGCGTTTTTTGTCATTTTCTCGTATTATTACTTCCCGCTCCCGGCACCCCCGACGCTCCCAACCGTGAGTAGCACGGTGCGAGGAGGATAGATATTAGCTAATGAAGAGATAAAGCGACTTCTTCCCCGTACTACTGCCGCGAGGCGCTTTGCCCGTCTGCGATGATTGGGTACTAGGTATGAATCAAAAAAGATTTAATAAAAGGTGTCTTGAATTTCGTACTAAAATACTTTAACGCATCAGTGCACAATAAAAACATTAGAAGCAATAATATAAACTACACTCAAAACTATTTCATATTCGTTTAATTTCATGGCACATAGTATTAAAATGGTTTAACATTTTAGGTCAATAATAATTTCAGACACCAACATGAATTAAAGGTACTTGTTACGAATGTGTTCCTATAATTTTTAATATGTGCTCATAATAAAATCACTTAGTACACATTTGCAGACATAAAATGTAAAAGCACATTGAAGATAAATGCACTTAGTACGATAGTACATGGCCATGAAGTTGAAGCCTATTAACCTAAAATCACTTAAGATATATGAACGTAACAAATACAAAAAATAATGGATTTTAGTACGATAACACACGTATAAGCCGTACTTGATGTCATTGTGTCACGTTGTTTTCCATAGAAGGAAAAGGCTTTTCACAGTTTTGAAAACATCAAACGACGCAGATTTTTCTTTTGTATACGAAGCAATAATAAAATGAAAAATGAAAATTTTGTAATTAGTACGTTTGTGAACTAGGGTGACGATATGTTTGTTCGAAGTTATTTTCTAATGACCGATTGCTACGGGTAACAAGACGCCAATGGAGAAGGCCTCGAGCGTAACCTACCTCGTAGCCTACCTGGTGCGCAGGATCTGACGTCACAGGGTAGGGACAAAGTGGGGAGTATTCGTGGTCTGACCGATCTGTTACAGGAAATCAAGTTCGCTACTCTCAAATTGTTTATTTATGTTAGGCTTCAAATAACGGTTCAAAGCTTAATATAATTAAAGTTGATTTTTCAAGTTACTATAGGAGACCCGTCCCGGGAGAATCCAAAAAACCGATCACTGAATAGATAACTATATTAATGGGCATGAAATTCCTTACTTTAAATTACTAACTGAATTCGAGATTCCTAAGATAAAATAAAATAACGAGAAAAATAAATTAGGTGACAGTTTAAAGGGGATTTACATTCTGTATCATACCAGAAAAAATAATGCACATTATATGTAGGTATCCGATGTAGGCAGTGTTACTTATTAAGTAAGGTACTTATTCCATGTCAGTATTAAAGTCACTTGATGTTGTTTGTGTCTTTTGCAAACAATCAAATATGACAAAGGCTTATTCGAACGGTTGAACACAGAAAATTGACCTGATTTGTTTCGGCTTATTTCCGCTTACTTGAAGTGTTTCCAGCCTGATGAACCATTTGGGAGTTTATTTCTTTGATTTATCAACAGTTCAGGTACCTAACTTAGCATCTGTATAGTACATACATTTCGTTAGTACTGGCGCTGGTAATGTTGTAAGAATGTTGATAGTTGGGTAGAAACCCTGGTCTCAATTAGTGAAACGAACGTAAATTATAGTTAGGAAATTATTCATAACCTTTTAAAAAAATATCTTAATACCTTTTAAAACCTTTTAACCTTTTAAAAATAAATTAATAAAATTATAATTCACACTTCACTTCTCACTGCCAGCGAGAATATATTTACAGAGAATTCACTCGACCGAAAATAAAAAACTTGCTGATCGTTTCTCGTTGCTACTTCTTCGCCATTGGTTAGCAAATTTTCACAAAGCCAACACTGTAGTTAGTCAATTTCGGGGATTTGTAACTCTAATGACGCCTTCGTTGAAGAGGAGAAAACCTCGAAATTTACGAACTTCGCTGTTCGCGGTATCAGACCAGTGCCTGAATGTCATCAAGGTATCTCCGATTGTCATATTGTTTCTTAAAATAAACCATTGAAAGTTATACGTAGTTTTCATTTCCAGGCAGTATATTCCCACGCATACAATGGGGATAAATATAATCTAAAATAATGGGATGATAATGATAACTTTCATAACCAGAAAGGGACTTGAACAAAACTAAGTTTACCTACAAGATAATACGACTTCGTTAATTATACTTTATTGTAACTCCCAGTAGGGTCGCCTTTCTTACTATGAAGCAGGTATAATTTAAAAAACGTTAATGCTGGTTTTGTTTTTTTTCTGTTCATCTCTCTCGTAATTGTGTATTGGTGCGAGCGAAAAGAAAATAAAGTAATTTACCTACTTAGTCAACATAGTTTAACACACGCCGCTAACTTATGGTAAGAATGCGGGCCGACGCAACGAAACATACGTTTTCCTTTACTGAGCCCGATTTATTTACAAAGGAGATATAAGTTCATATTTTCAGTTCCCTTGTTTCATCACTGATCATTCTGACCGATGCATTATAACAGAAAAACATAGGTAGTAGTAACAGTGTGTAATCTATCTGTAGAAATAGATATTAACTGATTTAGTGCAGATGGAACGACAGGTATTTTACATGAAATGAATACGATGAAACCAATAAAATTACCGAGGCATGAAAAAACTGTATGCGCCACAGTTTCTGAAAATTAAAGACACAACGAATCTGTTTAACTACTTAAGTAAGTATTATACCAAATCGTCTCGTGCCTTAGGCCACACTTAAAAATTGATTTTTAAAGATGTTGCCGTATTGCAGGAAAATATGGTCACTTTTACCACACAATTATATATGAAATATAAATCTAATAAATAGGGCATTGTGGCACATCAGGAGAAAAAGGAAGAATACAGCGTGTTTTTTTATTGTAATTTCCGGGTAGTTTTTATAGCAAGTAGAAGTTACATCTATACTAAGTGATTTTTTATTTATTGTGTTTCAGTGACAATTACTTTTTTAAACGATTCAAATAAATCTTTATTTAAGGTCAGTATGGGTGATTCCGGCATATTTTATTTGTAGGCAAAGTCCGTCATATGCATCTTGTATTGTTCAGTTAGAACATCAGTTGGTAGACGGACTTTCCCGATAGACGGTGTTACCCGCATTGATTTTAGATTTGAGAAATACAATACACGAATATAAAATAATAATCAGACAAAAACGGTATCCAGGGGCCTATTTCTCGTACCTTATTAGACTAGTAATATTAGTCCATGGGCTAATGTTTTTTACAAGTTTACAAATTTGCGTTTCTCGAAGCCACTCTAATAAAATATTAGTAATTAGTTACCAACTAATAAATACTAGCTAATATTATTAGTCCTAATTTGGTTTTGGTTTCTCGAATATAAATAAAAATAACTACACTTGTAAAATACACTCATAAAGCTATTAGTCGCCGAAGCTTGGTAAAAAATATTAGTCCAAACTATTAGCGTGTTACTCGTACTTATCACAGTTAACTAAAGAAAATTATAAAATCTGGACGGATTCGGATGAGAAATAATTAAAATTGTTAAATCCTCCCATTTTTATGTTTATGTATTTAGGTTAACGTGTCCGAAAAGCTTCCAAATAAAATATCTCTGGCTTCCAATATAATCCTCAAAACCATTATATCCATCATAACCACATCACTTCATATCCATTCTTAATAAATTTAAATATTTTATTTTAACCGTTTCAGTGCGGATGACACGCCAGGCGTGTCATGAATATTTTTAACGAATGGCGTATGACACGATAGGCGTATCATCATATTCTATGGCGTAAGGCACGCTTGGCGTATCATGAAAAAATTGTTCGCCGCCATAGATAAAAGTTCTTGAAAATGGAACACGCAACGAATCGAAATATAATAAGATCCCTAAAAAACACCAACAGTGTGGGGTATGACGACGTAAGCACTAAGGCTGTAAAGCAAGTGGCGGATGTAATTGCTGCCCCCCTAAGTCACATCATTAATCTTACTGTAGCAACGGGAACATATCCAGATAAACTAAAGACTAGTGTAATAAAACCATTGTTTAAGAGAGGGGATAAAACGTGCGTTACTAATTACAGACCCATCGCTCTAGCAACAGTCTTCTCAAAAGTTGTTGAAAAGGTTATTTATACGGCACTTTACGACTATGTGGAGAAGCAAAATATTCTAGTTGATGAACAAAAAGGTTTTAGGAAACAAAAAACCATTAACATGGCAATATTTGATTTAGTTAGTCCCTTACTTGAGAATCTAGATAAGTGTAACCATGTATGTGCGATTTTTATGGATTTATCTAAGGCCTTCGATTATGTAGACCATGTCATTCTTTTAAAAAAGCTAAGCGCATATGGCTTGCGCGGTAATATCTATGAACTGTTCAAATCTTACCTTAGTAACAGAAATCAGTACACTGAACTCAGTCAAATTTGTATACGCACTAAGCAAATAAAATGTTACCGATCTGAGAACAGAAAAGTCATGTGTGACGTGCCCCAGGGAAGTGTTCTGGGTCCGTTATTGTTTTTTCTCTACATTAATGACCTTCCCCGGCACGTCAAACACCCAATTGTATTGTTCGCTGATGATAGTACTGTTATAGTTAAATGTAATAATGTAGAGACGTATGAAAACGAAATCAATAGCGCCCTTAAAGACATAATAGTATGGTTAGATGACAATAAGCTGTTAATTAATCTTGATAAAACTAAAATCATGCACTTTCATCAGCGTAAGGTGCCTTTAACAATAACATGTCGCTATCAGGACAAATCAATAGACAGTGTAAATAGTACTAAGTTTTTGGGGGTGCTCATAGATAGCCATCTGTCGTGGAAGGCCCATACAGATCAAATATGCATAAAACTGAATCAGTTTGCCTATGCTTTGCATAAACTTGCTAAGCAAGCAAGTCCTGACGCCGTCTTGACTGCCTATCATGGATTTGTGGCATCGACGTTACGATACGGTATAATATTTTGGGGCAATTCCCCCAACAGGGAGGCAGTTTTCCGAGCACAAAAACGATGCATCAGAGCAATGCGAGGGCTTCAATCGACAGAGAGTTGTGCACCCCACTTTAAAGACCTCCGTATTCTAACAATGCCATCCATGTATATTCTAGAAGTCATATTATTTATAAGAAGTAATCCCGGTCTTTTCAAGAAATTTAATGTTGTTGAGAGAAATTTAAGGCAAAGATATAATCGAGATTTTTGTACGGTAATTACTAATACAGCCCTGATGCGCAAAAGTGTGAAACACCTTGCATGTATAATATATAATAAGATGCCTCATCCCTTGAAACTACTGCAAATGCCACTTTTTAAAAATAAATTATTTACACTATTAATTGACAAATGCTATTATTCTATAAGTGATTATTTAAATGATAATTTATAAATGTTGACTGACCAATAATTTATGTTTCTTTATCCATTGTTAATAATTTATAATTTTAAAACGTGACATTTACTAATAATTTATTTCTAACTAATTTGTATTATTGATTGTACCTATTGATTATCTACATAATGATTGTTGTAACTAGTTGTTGTACACCTCTGGGTAAAGCATAGCTGAACTTCTGAAATTCTTGTCCATCTACATACTGTAAATACCTATGTTTACAAATAAACGCTTTGATTGATTGATTGATTGATTGATCGGTTACACTAACTGGCTAGGTAAAGCCCTAAGTCTGCATTACAAAGGCGCGAATTGCACTGCTCAGTGTTGCGCTACTATTACACTTGGGTGCTCAACCCTTTCTATAATCAATTTGCTTTTTACCGCCAATGTTTCAATTTTTTTTTTTATATGTAATAAGGCATGGGTAATACCCCAATCAGCCAAGCTGGACTAATATTTTTTATAAGTTTACCAATATTAGTTACAAGACTAATAATTATTTTCGAGAAACAGAAATTATTAGGACTTGTAAAATTTTCACTAGTAACTAATAACCAAACCCCGGACGACGGGAGCAAAAATGCGTTTGTCACTAGTGCTTAGTTAAATATCGACTAATCTATCGACATCCATATGAACGATTTTTTAATTTGAAATTTATAGATTATGCTAATTATGTTTCCTTAGTAGTTCCACTTCTTTTCCAGATATCAAAAATATATAAGATTTTTAATATGAATTCACCAATTTTTGTAGTAAACACAATATGATATGTTTTGTGAATAATTTTGCCTTGAGGATGTAAAAGTAATCTAAACAAGTGCACTTTGAATTTCTGAACGACATTCAAGTTGCTTTTTAGGCTTTAATTTTGGTTTTGTAACTGTCATATGGTACTAGGTATTGTTGACATATTATAGTTTATCAATTTTAGATCGCAATGCCTCTGATTACGTACGGTTGCATAAATTACTGTTGATCAATACATTTCTAATTCATAAAATGTTGGTATGGATGTCGATAGAATAGTCGATATTTAACTAAGCACTAGTGACAAACGCATTTTTGCTCCCGTCATCCGGGGTTTGCTAATAACTAATGTACTTGTAAACTAATAGTTACGAGAAATAGGCCCCAGTTGGCCTACCGCAAACTTCGAATTTCGCAAATTTCGGGGATTTGTGTTTGTCAGTTCGCGGTAGGGCCGCAGGTAGGCCATAATCTCCTTTTCTCTATTGCGACGTTTATATTTTTCAGTTGTAAATAAATGTTGGAGGAGAAAAATGGCACATAATAGATCCTATTTTTTGCACGTGATAATACTCGTAATACAATCTTCATGAAATTAAATAAAACAAACAATTAACTATTACGTTTTCTTAATTGCTTTATTTCATAACATTACATTGATTGTCCTGTTACCCCCAGGCTCAAGTTTATAAGTTTCAAATGCTCAAATCTTAAATTTCATAAATATTTGAGAATTACATCGGAATAGGCGAAATTAATAATTATAATTACACATATAGGTACATTCAACACTTAACTACTGTGACATTTAATATTAAGGATAATAATAATCACGGAGAAAGAGCAAGGAACAAGGGTAAAAAAAGAATATCAATGTAAGTACTAAGGTGTTTAAGAAACATTATAGTTGACAGATGTAGATACAGTAGATAGCTGTTATGTAATTGATTCGGGTACAACAATTGTTTAATAAATGGTATTAATAGTATGCAGGAATGATGTCTAGCGAAGGACCCGGCTTCTGTTGCTCTCCTCATCTCCTTCTGGCGTATTGCAGCCAAGCGGGTATGTCCGGCTTCTAAAACAACATACATTTTGAACGTATCGTGAAAACACAAATCAAATTATTTATTAACTAAATATTTTGATTTGTACTTTTTATTTTTCCCCAGTAGTCGCACTACTTAATACTATATAAATTATAAATATTAGATGTCATATACCAAAGAAAAACGACCAAGATCAATGAAGAAAAAAAATCCCCACCTCGGACGTTAGGTGATCTTGGTCGTTTTTCTTTGGTATATGACATCTAATATTTATAATTAACATTAATTTTGTTAATTGAACTTTCAACCGCCATAGCCTGATATATGAGATAATCAATATCCACACGTCGCCAGAGTCTGCTAAATAAGACAAATATATGATTTTGCTTTATGTGTTCCATTTAAATGCAAGCTTTGATTTGTGAGAGTCGGAACGGCGGTTGTACCTTCGCAAATATTTTTATTAATTTTTAATTTATTTTAGGTGTTCATCATGAGATCCAGTTTGTGTGTTTATAAGTGCCCTCTTGTCATTTCGTTTATAAATTCTGCATACGTCGTGGTCTTAATTAACATTGTGCATATAAAATTTGGGACCAGCCCTTTATTCAAATTTAAGCTGATAATCGAGGCAAATTCAAACCAAGGATTGTCAAGTTTGTGTTTACAAATGAGTTGCACAAATTACGGTTCGAATTACTCGACTCTATTTATAAATCAGTGTCAGGTATGGTGTCTGCAGTATTTTTTAACACGACCCATCATACTTAAAAGAAAATAAGAGCCATCTCGCGACTTCTACTTTATTTAAGTATATTAAGCGTATCTAAATAAAAGAGTTTTAAAATTGTCGTTAATTGTTACAGCAATAAACAACACCGTAAAAATAATCCATAACGCATACATGTACGAATGTTTCAAATCAAGTGCTTACGCAACATGTTTTTAAATGGGTGAGTTTTACATATCATAAAGAAGATTTAACTCTATAGAAAAAATAAGGTCCATTAAAGTTGTTATCTGCTTGTCTTACGTAATTACTAATTGTAAAACAGTAGAATATTATGAATTATACAAGTCTTGGATTTCGACGTAATATGTTACTCAGACCTTCACGCTATAGCATAAATCTGAATTAGAGGCAATAAATCCCCATAAAAACAAAATAGTACATACCATTCAGATCCCAAGGTACTTGTATTAGTTCGACCGAAATTAGTTGAGAAGGCCTATTCAATCTGATGATTGGATGTTTACGTAGTAGGTACATACGTGAAAGGTCGTCGAAACCACAAAGCTTCCTTTTAGAATCAAATATCGTCGGTATACTTATTTAACCTCGATTATACAGCAATCAGTTCATGGAAAAGTCATATTTCTTTCAATCAGAATACGGGTATTTTTTTTTCATCGAGGGAATGTTAAAGATACGATAATACAGGGTGTTATCAAAATGGTGAAACAAAATAATAAAACATGAATCTATTAATGATTTTGAACAACTGTTACTATGGGCCCAAATATGAAAAGTGAAAAAAAATCGACGCTTCCATACATTTTGGTCAGCCTATCTTAGCACATTTCAATGGAAGAGTCGTTTTTTTTTCTTGAGAGTTTATATTTGGTCTCATAGTAAAAGTTGTTCAAAATCATTAATAGATTCATTTCTTATTATCTTTCATCACCATTTTGTTAACACCCTGTATAGCGGCGATATGTCACGGTGAATCTATCATATAGACATAAACCAGTAAATTACGAGTAGGTAATTACTCGTATGGTTAGCGGCAATAGGAAACAAGGCACGCCCATATATTTCACGTGCCTTTGTTTTCCGTGCAATAAATAGGTACTAAGAATCCTTAACAGTTACCGAATCCGAATCTAAGTACAAATTATTAAGAACATGTGAATATGAAAGCTCATTAAGTAGTGTAATACATCATTAGCCTATGATAGTCCACTGATGGACGTAGGCCTCTCCTATTAACTATGCGTATAGACGCATTAGGAGGTAAATGCCCATAATTGCCACGCTGGGCAAGCGGATTGGCGATGGCAGTAATGTGTCCCCTATGATGACGCTCCTGCCCGTCATCAATCTTTTATCAAATAATGGTTAGAGACACTTCAATCCCTTAGTCGATTCTTACGACACCCGCAAAAGGAGTTGGGGTGGTGACAAATGTATTCTTACTGCCGTCACCACACGGCCGAGTAGTCTAATACTAAAACTCTATTTCCCAAAAGAGATGTAACAAATTTGATTATCAGTATGTGCGACCTACTTTTGTTGATAAACAACGCCTAGTAACAATTTCAAACTACGAATGCTCATAACTTCACATTAAATGAATAAAATGACGCGGGTAAATCCCAGGATACGTCAACGCCACTGCACAGAGATATTGGCGTAATATCAACCGCTTCATATCGCCTTTTCTAAACATAAATCGTGAATAAAAGATGCTGGATTTTAATGGAATACTCGAGTATGAAAATCGCAATTGAAATGCCATTTTGAAATTGTAAAATGGGAAAAGCGTAAACTTCACGTTGAAAGGTATCGAATATATATTCCTGTTTATTTTTCAACTAAATTAAATACGGAACAAGAAAAAGCAATGTTAAATGAACATTATCGGAGTCCATCTGAGTACCTATATAAAAACTCTCTTAATTAAAACATCATAGTAAAAAGCTATGAGATATTATTTCATAGCAGTTTGTTATTGAATTTTCCCGATATTAATCATTGGTATAAAACGTATACATAACGTACTCATTAGCAAATAACTATCGGTTTCCTTTCAGAAAAAAACCTAATGGAAACGTGACATGAAAACAAAATATGGAAAATGATTACTTGAGCCGGTTCTAGGGATAAAACGATATTTTTGCAGCAATCCATTAATTGGCGTATAATATCGAGAGTGAATATATTTTTCACATTTGCATAAATGTATGTTTATGACCAACAAATGTGTGCTTTAGTTTTATTTCTTTTTATTGGCTCAATTAACATTTTAATATCAATTTACTAACGTTACGGAATTAAAAAATATGTAAATGTTGTAAGTGTTCATTGTTCACAATAGTATTAATAGAGATTTCGTCACTACCTTGAAAAAATCTAAATTATTTGCAAATGCACCGTCAACCGAAAGGTGTCCCCTATTAATTTAAACTTTCACGATTATCACTCATATTTTACAGACAAACGGGTCTTAATCAGACGGGTCAGGATATAATTAAACGTAAGTTTACGCGATTAAGACCCGTTTGTCTGTAAAATATGTGTGTCCCCTATTATTAGTGATCGGTTTTTTGGATTCTCCTGTCGGGTATTCCATAGTAACTTAAAAAATAAACTTTAATTATATTGCCATATTTCTGTTTTATAAAGTATGCTCTCGTGTGTATAAATAATACAATAGTGTTCATTAACATTATAGGCACACCTGTAATTTTTTATACGCGAAATTCCGCTAGGGGGAACCCAAAAAATCGATCACTGCCTATTATACATTACTACTTACGTTTTTTTAAAGTTCGAAAATAAAATAAACCATCTTGACGTGTTTCATTGTAAAAATAGTTCCAGCAAATATGTAACAATTATACATTAATAATGTAGAATCGTGCCGTGTGGTGACGGCAGCAAGAAAACATTTGTCATCACCCCAACTCCTCCTGCGGGTGTCGTAACGGTCGACTAAGGGATTGAAGTGTCACTGACCATTATTTGATAAAAGATTGATGATGGGCAGCAGCGTCATCATAGTGGACACAGTACTGCAATCGCCAATCCGCTTGCCCAGCGTGGCGATTATGGGTATTTACCTCCTAATGCGTCTATAAGCACAGTTAATAAGAGAGGCCTACGTCCAGTAGTGGACTATCATAGGCTGATGATGATGATGAATGTAGAATCGTTTTTAAAATTTTCCACTATTTATTTAATAAAAAACGTCACATTGACCTGCACACTATCGAAAATAGTTTGAAAGTGTAGTAAAACTGTCTCTAAGTACATATTATTTATACTCGTACGTATATCTTAACCTTTTAGTTTCTGATTGTTAATACATTTTCCTTAAAACTCGTGTTTTTATTAATATTTATTATTACACCTCGATATTTTTCTAGCAGGAACGAAAGATTGACAAAATTAGACATCGACATAACTGTTATCGATAAGTCTTATTGTAGTCGATAAATAAAAATTCAATAAATAAAAAAATTGCCGTAGCTTAGAGATTTAAATTAATTACACGAATGCAAATCATACTGAAAATGATACATAATTTTTTTCATATTTTGTATTTAGTACCCATCAAAATTGGAAGGATTAATAAAATATACCTACTCTAAAGTCATAGGAAATGATTAATATGAAACATTAATATTATGAACAAAGCTAGATGGGTCCTGTATGTCTTGGTTACCTATTTTTGCAGAGTTAGCATTTTTATGAGAACAGGATGTACTAATCAATAGCAGTTAAGTATGTTGATGTTTAATTTTGTCAATATCTCGTTCTTGCTAGAAAAATGTCGAGGTATATTTATTATTATTGTAACCTTTTATATGTATGTATATTACATGTGTATATCACACTAAGTGTTTTCCCTATTTTTCAATTTATCAGTATAATAATATTTTTACGTTAATTGCAAGATTAAATATAATGATTATTACAGCTATATACCCGAACGGAATAATAATATATAATATTATTATAACTTCATAAAAGTATAATGAAACGTATTTCAGTCCCAAACTATGAAGAAATATTTAGTAATGGAAAGAAAATACTTACTTCAAGGTCCTTGGCCCAGTTTGTGAAAGCATCGGATCGTTTGCCGAACCTGAGGACAAATAAATTTATCGATTACTTATATAAAAAAGTACATTAGAATGCCAACACCTATGCCGTATATTTATGCAGTACAACTAAGGTAAAAGTACTAATGCTCGACACCTTAGTGCCCAATAGACGTCAGCCATCTGTCACATGACATAAGATTAAAGGAGTCATGTTTTGTATAATAAGGAAAGCCCTCTTTCAGAGCTTCAAGCAAAATGATAGCTGCCAAAAATTCTTAGAGACGGGTAAACATATTTGTGATTTCGATAGTTATTATGCTAAATATTTAAATAATTAATGGCTAAAATCAAACGCATTAAGTACAACATAAACATCGATATTGAAACAGTCGATAAAAAAAAAAACAATTACTAGGAAAAAATAGAGTCAATGCGACAAAATAACGGGGTCTCGTGATAATATCTAAAGACACCACTAATAGTGAGTTTATCGTAAATTTGAGATTGGTATTCTTAACTTTAAATCAAAAGTTTGACTAGTTGTTTGTTTCAAATAAAGTAAAGACGCACACGTTTATTTTTAATCGTTTAAAAAGCTTTTCTAGATTACAAATCTCCTCTGTAAATTATGAAGTCAGACAAAAAATTCAAAAATATCGCTTTTCCGGTGCGATTAACGAGAACGATATAATTAAATGAATCTAGATTATTTTAGTACAGCAAGCCATGGCCGCCCCTGGTGTAACTAAACGTGAAATTGACATAAACAGGAACCTTTTCAAAGTATTTAAATTAATAAATACCGTAATCATATTACTCATTAGAACAGTAACTTCATTAGTTAATTTGACGTCGCTTTTCACATTAAACTTCAGTAAAAAAAGTAAATTTTGTTTTGTAGCTAATGGCATTAGTAAAAATTAAGTATGAACAAATTATACATAACATAATTAAGATCCCAGATCCCAGGCGACGATTTTAATAGTTTTAGTTAAGCAAGGGTGAAATGTAAGAATTATTCACTACTTATAATAATTAAACGAATACGTAGACTTATTTAGCATTTATAATTTTATTGTTAGGCACAAATTTGTAGGAATTTAATTATTTTGTTTTTTTTTTTTTAATGGTCTTACTCATGGCCACAGACTAGCCAAGGGCAGAGACGTGGCCATGAGTAAGTTTATTTATTTAACCCTGTTCTTGGCAATGTATCTTGTAAGATACATTTGTTTTAAGACGGAATGTTTTGCTCTACACTACGGCGAGGAGGTTAGAATGCACGATTTTTTTATTTTTCCAAGAAAAGGGTTTTAAAGCTCTCTTATTATCTGTAATTTTGCCAATATTCATCATTAAATACTCGAATTTTAAATAATAAAAGTACATGGGTACCCAATACATGGTATAGATACCTACCAAAAACCTTTTAGGCGCCAATTACTGATGTATTCAATGCCCAGGTCTGATTAATAATCAGGGTCCACAGAGCAATACAGACCTACACTTGCGTACGTAAAAAACAATTCAATGTAACCACTTCAGTGACGTGTATGAGCGAGATTTTGTATTTGAAAAGGTTAATGACATGTCAGAATCTACAATAATTTTAAATAAAACCAGCTAAGAGCATGTAGGCCACGCTCAGTGAAGGATTCCGTAAACATAAATACAGAAGGTCTCAAAATCTTGTTTCATAAATAGTTACTGTCCTGTCGTAATAGCAATTTTATGAATATTAAGGTGTAAATCATAATTGAAATACTACGATTCAATATAAATGTACGAGTACGTACAGAAATATTAAATTTAGAGAGTCAAGCCACAGAGCCTGATGGATTAAATTGTACAAGTCCACGCAAAGTTGTATCTGCATAGTACCGCTTCTCGATAGGATAATAATATATTTTGACATATTTTGCGATCACAATGTTAATAAAGGATTGCTATACCAACGGGAAATGCTAATGTCACATCAGCCTCAAAGTATTTATATTCTGATGATCAACCCCAAAGGTACGGCCTGTTGGAAATACCCGTCAATGATATTTACCCACAACTAATGGATTTCGACAGGTACCAGCACTGCGTTCATTGCTAACGAACAGTCGTTAATTGTGTTTGAAAGGTGTTACTTTGTAACGTAAAGTAAAAAAGCTTGACACTGCGTAGGTATAGCTACATCTAGTCCCAGTGCACAGCTATAAATACAGGGTGCTCGCGAGGAAACCGAAAGATTTTAACTATGCATTCTAGACATCAAAATAAACCAAATATATTATGAGACCTGGGCCTGTTTCACAATCTCCAGTTAAAGCTATCTGTCAGATAAAAATAACACGCTCTCTTTATTCTTCCAGGTGAAAGAAAGAGATAGTGTTATTTTTTATCTGACGGATAGCTTTAACTGGAGATTGTGAAACAGGCCGCTAATGTCAAATACCACAAAAAAATTTTTTTGAATTTTTGAATACTTTTTAACATTTCCAATACTTTTTATCATAACAACAATTTGTTAAAATATTTTTTTTTTTATTTTTTTTTTAGGGACTGGTTTTATTGTCAAGTCTATTCTTATTTTTTGATTGTCAGACAAAAGGTGTGGTAATATTAGAACACATTGTGGTACACAGTGAGTTACGTCGAAAAACTTTTTTCGAAAAAAGGTTAATTATCTCTGGAACCAAGCCGAATCCAGGAAATTTTATAAAACATTAAATACTCTAAATATGCTCAGGAATTCAGTTTTAATGCTGATGCTCTTTCGGTTTCCTCGGGAAATAATAGATAGCAGGTTTGCTAAACTTTAAGAGATAAAATGAAATCGACGTTTTATTAGTTATTGAATGTCTTGTCTTATTAACTTATATGAGAACATGATTGAATGCTGGCTAATCGTATACTACATAGTTAGAATGTAACCCTTTGTAAGCCGTATTTGGACAACGGCCAAACGGAACTGAAACGGAAATTTCTTAAGCCATCGTAATAATAATTGTCAACATAAATATTGCGTTTGTAATTTCACAGTAAATAAAGTGACCTTTAAGTGAAATTGATGATACAAGGTTTACGGTTTATTTCACATTCTCCAGATAAATAAAACCACTGCATTTTGTTCCCGAGGCGTATATATGTAAGTAAAGGGTAGCAAAAATTTATTTCCAGATGTATTTTATTCAGGGATGGTGAAACAGGCCCTTAGGCTAGTGAAAATAAAAAACAAAAAATAAAGAATATCATTATGCAGTGGGAACTAAATAAAATAAGTAATGAAATTATTGTTACGAACCGTAGCGACAAGGAAAAGATCGATGTTGATATTTCTGTTATATCTTATTTTTCTATAATGAAACATCACGCACTAAAGTTGTAAAAAGAAGATAAGATCATACAATCATGGATAGTGTATTGCCGCAAGAATCTACCGAAGAAGAAAGCACAAGAAACATTCGACTACGTCGATAAAACGCTTTATCGAACTGTGGACATCGATCGTACCTTGGTCGCGTGTGGTAGGAGTAAAGACGGTCTAGGGTTTGAAGTTGAAGGAGGCGGAGCGCGCGGTCTATCACGTGTGGGTCGACGCGGTCGTCGCTCACGTCGCGGCGGTCGATCCTGCCAATTATCGATATCGATATAACAATCTACAAGCAACACTAAACGCGGCAGTGGTGAGCGAGATCTAATTGTGATTTATCTGAGTGTGATTACACGTATGTACCGAGACCTTCTATAATCTTTTGACGATATAACAATAGTTGAAACAATAAATTCTACACCATGTGTCTTAATAATCGTTTTATTGTTTTCCATTTGACGGCATACTTAATAATGTTCTTCTAATTCTTAAAAAGTTTACATTATAATTCTCCAATATTTTAACATAATTAATTTCATATACTCGTACTGATTTCCTAAATGTAAGTATTATACTTTTCCTTTTACAAATATGTCGCATTGATACATTTTGAGTTACAGGTGAGTGAACTGAAAACATAAGCTCATCTTCACGGTTGTTGGTTTTAACTAAAAAAACCTTACAGCTAGGGAGAAAGCTCGCTACGATACTTGTATTGAAAATGATGTACGTACCCGGGAACGTACCTACATACACATATTTAGAAGAGAATACCCTGCTTAAAATCGCGTCGGTGTTCAATAATGCTAGGAAATTTATTTCAAATAGATGCTTACTTCTCACATTTAAACGAAATTTCAAAGACAATTCTGATTGGTAGGTAGTTTATTTTTTTACTTAGAATAAATATATAATAATAATTATTATTGAGTAATCGTAGTTACAAAACTAGGTAATATTGAGTGAGATGTCGTGTTGTCAAGTTAGTGCAAGCACAGCGACACTAACTACCGCGTAAGTATCTAAATAGCACCGCGGACGACGCTTAAGTGACTTCCTATAAACTACTACGTATTGGTTGATTAAAAAAAAATAGTACAGATGGTGCCTTTTTTACGCGCTAGTGCGAGAAGTGGCTCATTTTACGTCAGGTTCAAAACTTCGGGCCATCTCTACTAAAAAACGTCGTACGAGACACGTGCGGAAATGAAATTCGTAACTCCCTTCGTGCTTTAATTTAGCTCCACTCGTTTTGACCGTTACAATTTTCATATTGCATTCACGGTGTTTTTATTGATTTCCGTTCATAATATTTTCTTCGGTTACCACGAGGATTACTCATGAAATAAAACTATGAAAACGGATAAACTCGCGTATATTAACTAATTTTAACTTCATTCCGACGTTTCGAACACTTTACAGGGTTCGTGGTCTGCGGATGAAGCTTATTTAGGTCCAAAATAATCAATTTCCCTAAAAAACTAGTGTCTTTAACACTTACTGTTATTGATTTATTAAAAGAATGTTATTGAGCTATTTATAAAACTGAACAAGTGTAAGTATTGCAAGCTTATTACTTCCTAATGTTACAGATGTAAGTAGTGCAAAATCCTTTCTCTTCGGCTTTTCACGGGAACATCCGAATTAATATAGCTGTCACAATGAACTACAGTATATATTGCACTGAAGCTAATTGAGACAGGGAGATTAATTCGGGCGTTTCCGTGAAAAGCCGAAGAGAAAGGATTTTGTACTACATCTGTACTTATTTTGACATATGTGCCGTCAGTCTCAAACAATTTTTACGATTGTAACAAAAGCCGATATGCCAGGCAACTTCTTATATTAATTTCCCAAGTTAATTTATTGATTAATTTTCCAATTAGTTTCCAATTTAACGAAAATATAAAAATACACCCTGTATAATAGTTGTATCAGCCAACTATTGAATGTGGTGCGAATATGGTAATAAATGTATGTGAATGAAAACAAGTGTGTGGTAGACAGTGAGACGGCTAACGATTCTACGGAGACAAAACAAGAATAACAACTGTGAAATACATGTAGGTTTTCAAAAGGAATTCGTGTGACTTAGTAAGTTCTTAGTGGGTTCTACCGTGGGAGTTCAGAAAACGTATTATTCCAATTCCAATAAGGTAAAATGGGAAAGTAAGAAGCCACCGAATAAAGTAGAATAAACGCGCTCAACTTGAATGTTGTAAAGTATAATTCCGAAAATTAATTGTTTCGTTTCATACTTAGATTTCATAGGTAAATGAGAATGTACTTCGTGAACGACACTTCTTAAAATAGAGATTTATTATACGTTACTTAATACAGGGTGTAAGTCTAATACGGGCTAAGCTCTTAACGGGTGCTAGTTTAGGACATAATAAGTTATAAAGTTTACTTAAAATTAGAGCAACAAAATTGGATAATTTACAAAATCATTCGGCGCGCAATGTAGAGCTACATACTCAAGTTAAACGCTCGTTGACAGCTAATTTCAAAAGCAGATGACATAACTGCCATATCCATAATAACAAATGTTCGTATCTACATTGCTGCTCCAAAAACCTCGTAATCCATGATTACATTGAAGAAGTCCATGCCTGGTTTAACCCGTATTAGATTTACACGCGGTATAATGTAAGTATCTAAAGCAAACTCAATTTTATGAAATTGAAGTTAAAGAGGTAAATAAAAAGATAATCAATTGTGTATTTGATATATATGTAGAATATGTTAGGTACCCAAAACGATTAACAGTCATTGGTTTGGAAATATATAAATATTAAAGACGAGACTTAACCACACAGTTATGGAGAGTTGACTGATAAGTAATCATGATGAGTTTGTCTTGAACTTAAATTACTTCTCATGAACCCGATTGTTTCGAAATAAACCACTCAAAGGGATTCATTCGAATATGGGCATTTTCACTTCTAGGGACACCCAATTAGCTTAACTCTCACAAAAAAGTTAACTTAGATGTTAGCTTTGTAACGACAATTAAGCATTAAGTATTAATAAAAATATTTTTTTATCATTTAATCCAGAAAGAATACGGGTATAATCAAGAAAGAATATGCAATATAAAAACACGAAAAAAGTGGATTTACGTAAATATTTCATGCTTAATTTTCGTTACAAAGCTGACATCGAAGTTAACTTTTTTGTCAGAGTTAAGCTGCTAATTGGGTGTCCCAATGGGTGAAGTGAAAATGCCCATATATGTTGTCAGACAATTCTGTGTCCTTCCCTTTTGTCACACAGTTAGATAGGAACACCTAAAGTTGTTTTTATTTATTGTTATGCCTAGGTTTCCGTATCCGACGAGTCCCAAAGGGACTCCTTTCCCAACCATCCCCTGTCCATTCGTCTGTCTATCAATGTGCTGTATCTCATTTACCGTAATTTGGACACTGTTCAAATGCTTAGTGTATTATTTATTCCTCCAAGTAATATTATTCAACCAATAGCTAAAGTAAAATCTTCATAGTATTTTATATTAATGTGATTTCTTCTGTACTTGATGGTTGTTGGAAACGCAATGTTCATCAGGTATAAACACTATTTATAGATTTTTTAAATGAATACAGAATTACAAAAATGGATGGACACGGTAACCATCGTATACAAATCTCACTGGCACTAGCGTGGAAAAAGTATGAAAATAACAATAATCTCAGAAGTATTACCGTATCACTACAATAGATAGATTTGAGAGGTCAGTGGAGTTATCCAATCGAGTGTTTCCTTCCAATAGACATTATTCATAGCCAAAACATATTCAAGGACCCGGAAAAAGGGGTAACTTGACTTTAATAAAAATATTCCGTTTACCGTAAATATGGTTCACAAAATGGAATAAGTAAATTTGGTGTTCATCTCTATGGAATATGGGCAGTGTAGCAAACTGTATTTTGCGAGTAACGGATTATTGTAGACAATAGATATTGACGCTACAGTATAACTTTATGAAACTATATCTAAATAAATGTGCATGTACTCGTATGTGAATAGGTAGTCGTCCTTCGTTAACATAGATCCCAACTTTTAGAACTACGCTAAAAATCTAACTGCGATAACCAATGTGCCATTTATACATCCTCTTCCTGCCAAATATGATTCCTAAAGGACATAATTCTATTGTCAATGACAAGCCTGGATAGGTTGAGGTAAACCCGAAATATCTTTATAAATAATTTTACGTAAAATGTGTTCCAAATTATATTTACTCTCCAAGTCATTTGGTCTAAATTTCAGTGGTCAATATTTAATTAGTATGATTGGCAGGACGCCGACATTACTCCTGCTTAGTATTTTATCAAGGAAACTACGATAAAAATCGTTTATATTCAAATGCAGAGACTAAGAAACAAACTCATGGAAAATTCATCGACTTAGTAACTAACCAAAGCTCTATTAACATAGCATGCAGTCTGAGTAAGACACAGGTTACAATTGGATTTTCTTGGTAGAAAAAGTTTTGATTGCATCGATCTTTGTTCCAGTGAACTACTGAAATAAAAGTTTTCCTTATTTAATCAGTTCTCCTTTTTCATCATGGCATATTCTTACACGAATCAACCAAGCCTCGCGATAAGCTCAATTAAGGCTTTTTTTGGGTAGGTACAATCAACAACACACCTGTGAACACAGGCAAAGTGCCAAAAATATGTAAACAGAACTTTATTGCCTGGACATAAAGGTGTGTATACATATTTCTGGCACTTTGTCTGTATTCACAGCTCTGTTGTCGATTGTACTAAGCGAGGACACAAATACGAGTACAGTACCCGGCGATAAAGTTTGCACATCGGTCTTTGGAAAGAGACAAATAATATTGCATAAACGTCACATACGTGTATGTTAGAGACAACGCTCTATAAAGCCGAGTCTCTTTCCAGAGGCCGTTGTGAAAACTTTATCGCCGGGTACTGTACATAATATTTATTACTGAAATGTATTAAGAACAGCCATGATTTATGAACATAATATATAAAAAATGTAAATATTTTAGCCTATATAATGAATGTCCCACTGCTGGGCACAGGCCTCCACACATATATGAGAGGGATTGAGCTATAGTCCACACGCTGGCCCAAAGCGGGTTGGGAACTTCGCATACACCTTTGAATTTCTTCGCGGATGTACATATGCAGGTTTCCTCACGGTGTTTTCCATCACCGAAAGCTAATGGTAAATATCATCTGATATTCCGTACATAAGTTTCAGAAAAACTCATTGGTACGGTCGAGGAATTTAATTTCCTACCCATTTCGTACCTTGTCATAATAGTTATAATATGACAGTCCTAGCAGCTTTCATATTGATTGTCACTGTGACAAGGTACGAAATGGGTAGGAAATTAAATTCCTCGACTGTACGAGCCAGGATTTGAACCCACGACCTCCGGTTCGAAAGTCAAACGTCTAAACCACTGAGCGACCACCGCTTCTTGAACATAAATAACAAATTAATTATGATAAAGCCAGAAAATATGCCCTAACCGGGATTTAACTGGGACCCCAGCTTTGTACAGGCAAGGTCATTATCAACTACGCCACGTAAGCTGTCAAAAGTTCTCCTGATAAATAAAATATGAATCCATAGTTCAAATCTTATTTTCAAACTTTATTTACAAATACATTTTTTAAATATTTCACAACTCGAGTAAAACATTGGAAATATGTACCTACTTATACTGATTGCAATTTACAGCATTATTTATGTTTCGAAATGAAATAACATTAACTCTAAAAGCTTTATATCTAATCTTAAAATTTAAATACACGCTTGAGTGTCCAATTATGATGATAGCATTAACATTAAAGCCATATCACTATCAATCAGTATCGTAATTAGTTGTACACTTCAACAACTCATTAGTGAGCCTAGGGAAGCGTGGATATCAGATCTATGATTATAAAGCATAATGTCGGGTAGAATGCAGCCGGCGAGTTATATTTAACAGAATGTACTTAATTAGTATTAATACAGAAACATGACTCAGACTCTATGTATATTTTACATGACTAAGCACTCACATATAAAAAACCGGCCAAATGCGAGTCGGATTCGTGCACGAAAGGTTCCATAGGTATTATAAACAATCCGGCCAAGAGCATGTCGGGCCATGCTCACTGTAGGGTTCAGTACCTATTCAAAAACGGCTGGACCGATTATGTTTGAAATAGTTTTATTTTAAAGTACTCTATAAGCCCACTATTCATGATTTTTTCATATTTTTTGGACCTACGGATCAAAAGTTAGAGGGGACACAATTTATTTTCTTCTGGAGCGATGATCACCGAAAATATTGGCTATAGAAAAAAAGTTTCTTTCAAGACCCTTATTCTTTTTAACCGACTTCAAAAAAAGGAGGAGGTTCTTAATTCGACTGAATTTTTTTTTTTTTGTTGTATGTATGTTACCTGATATCTCCGAGAATAGTGAACCGATTTTAAAATTTCTTTTTGTGATCGAACGTGTATTACCCCGAGATGGTCCCATTGGCACCAAGTTGGGGTCTGATGATGGGATCCTGGAGAAATCGAGGGATCTCTTCAAATGTTATAGGTACATGTATGGCGCTTTTGGTAATTTTCATTCATTTACAAGAATTTGCATTCAGAAAGTAGGATTTTAGGAAACCAATGATGGAAACAAATCGGGGATCTTTGAGAAATCGGTTGAAGTCGGTTTTTAGGGTTCCGTAGCCAAAATGGCAAAAACGGAACCCTTATAGATTCGTCATGTCCGTCTGTCCGTCTGTCCGTCTGTCACAGCCGATTTACTCGGAAACTATAAATGCTACAGTAACGAAATTTGGTAAGGATATGTGTTGTATGAACCGCTACAGGATTATGATACTAAATTGTAAAAAAAACCATTGGGGTGGGGGCCCTCCATACATGTAACTGAGGGATAGAAATTTTTTTTTAGTTGTATATAAGCGTGTGGGGTATTAATAGAAAGGTCTTTGAAAATGAGATGAAGGTTTATAAATCACATTTTTATTTAAGCAAATCGTTTTCGAGATATCAGCTCTCAAAGTCTGAAAAATGTGTCCCCCCCCCCTCTATTTTTTAAACTACGCGATATAAAATTCTGAAAAAAATATATGTTATGCAAATTAATAAACTCTATCAATGATTTTTGGTTTGATTAAATTATCTCCTATAGTTTTTGAGGTAGGTTGATTTAACTGTATTTTTTAATAATAAATTGATAATGGTACGGAACCCTTTGCGCGCGAGTCCGACTCGCACTTGGCCGGTTTTTATTTAAATTTTTAATTTGGTGATTATTAAGAGACCGATTCAATGATACCACCCCACGGTTACCTATCATAAAGTCGAAAATTGTAATGTCGAATATTAGTATCCCGAAAACGGTTCCCATTTTATTAATTGACCCAAATTTTATTACCCCGAAAGTACGTTTCCCTGTTTATTATTTACCCCCATTCTCAGTTAGCAGCAATTTTATTTCGCTTATGATTCGAATCAACACTTGTAAAAATTCCGAAGTATCATTTGCCAACTACTTTTTTTGGCATAAAGTATTTTGACCGAAGTATTATTTCCCCCCCTATCAAACAATCGAATTCATTATTTCGAATAAACACTCCCAAGAGCAAAGCAAAGCTCCCGCCTTAGTCTTCTAACCTAACCTATCCGACTCGGATCTGCCCCGGGAGGGGGTCTATATCGGGTGGCATAATGTTTTTATTCAGAAAAATTTGTCGCTTAATAACTTTACGCCGAAAAATGAATGGCATAAACATTGTTGCGCATATTTTTGTTATGCCGAAATTGTTAATCCTAACTTAGTTGTTCCTAAATATTGTTTGTCCTAATGATTTTCGTGTCTTATATATATGTATCGAAAAATTATTGTGCATAATGGTGATGTTCTTACTATTTAATGTACTAAAAGTTATTACCTACCTTTAACTAACTTTAAAAATATTTTTTTTTTCCTTATACTTAACTATTACTAAATAATTCGCCCTGTTGTCCAAAGAATTTAAGTGAGCAATTTTGACCTGGGAACCGGTCGACGAAGCCCCGCTGCGCGGGGCTTCTATTTCCGCTCTAAGGGATAAAAGGTACCTAACGAACCTATCCAGGTTAAGGTAGGGGAGGTTCAGATTATTTCTTTTTTAATGGCCCCTGGTGGGGGGCTTCGCCCCCCCCCGTCCCCCCCTTTTTGGTTTTGTAAGTATAAGGATGAGTAAACAATTGATTAAAAATACTTAAGTATTTAAAGACTACGCCATTCACTCCGCCTTAGCTTCGAAACCTAACCAATCCACGTCGGTTTTACCCTGGTTTACTTGAACATTTTTTTTAACCAATCACCCTGTTGTTCAAATGTTTTGCATGTTGTTATTAAAATGCCTTTTTGAATGAAATTTCGGACATGATAAAAATAGGCGCAGTGAAAATTGACAGTTCGAGTAGTAGGGAAAACAATATTTATTACAATGAACATTAGGATTCAAAATGATATTTCAATTACACGTAGCATCGACATAGCATCGATGGTAACCTATTGAAGTTTCGAAAATCCCTTATCCGAATTTCACTTGTCCGACAATCGTTCTTCTGGTTATTGATATAAGGGAAAATTACATTTCCGATTTATGAAAAGGTGGTTACCAAATCGATTGTCAAATAAAAATGTTGGCAACCGTTGTTCTGGTTACTGATATAAGGTAAAATGACATTTCGATTTCGCTTAGCATCGGATTTATGAAAACATGGTTAACAAATCGGTTGTCAAATAATAAATTTGGCAACCGTTCTTCTGGTTATCGAAATTCGGGAAAATGTTGATGTGGGATAGAAAACGAGGACCATTTTAAAAAATATGGTAAACAATGTACATGGATTATAAAAATTCGAGGAACCGTTTTCGGACAAGTGAAAATCGGACAAAGGATTTTCCAAAGTTCAATAGGTTACCCACCCCACACTTTAAGATAACAGCAAATAAAGAAATCATCCCCACTTCACCAGTTGGGGAGGTACCCGAAAAATTTTACCCTTTGCAATCATAAAATTTTTAAGCATTTATAAAATCACTAAAATAACCTACGATATCATTTGATCGGCATCAAAGTTTTGCCTGAACGACTTCCGTTTATACATCATGGAGCATAAAATTTTCATCGAAATATACACGTTTGGATCTTAGTTAATTATAAAATATTTTAAAATAAAAATAAAACCGCCTTCAAAAATTCACCCGATTTAAAAGGTAAAAAATAAATTTAGTTCCTACTTCTTAGGATTTCCTACCCAAACCTTTAAACCTTTTACCCTATTCATTGAAATATAATATT
The DNA here is from genome assembly GCA_025490895.1 of Thaumatotibia leucotreta. Taxonomy (NCBI): domain Eukaryota; kingdom Metazoa; phylum Arthropoda; class Insecta; order Lepidoptera; family Tortricidae; genus Thaumatotibia; species Thaumatotibia leucotreta. The sequence goes on from JALPQI010003331.1 coordinate 69,580, forward strand.
ATGGCTTGGTATTCTACAGATTTCTTAGAAGAAGTTTTTTTAAAATATTTTATTTTTTGCTTTTTAGTAGTGTAAAATCGTTATTTAATATGCTCTAAATACTTATAATTAGAATGTACTGCACTGTAATAGGCCAGAAAACCTGAACTGGATAACTTAAATATTCAAAGAATTATCCCATTATTAAGGAGATATACATTGTATCATCAGCAGATATGAATAATTTCAAAGATTATAGGTAACAGCCTTAGCATGCCTATATTATTTAATGAATCACTAACCGCTAACCAACATGTTATAACTACTAAGCAAACACTTGAATAGATCTCGAAAATGTATGACAGTTGTTATATTCAAAGAATTATCCTCCAACCCTAATCGTTAAGGAGTTATACCTTTCGTCATCAGCTCACCAACATGAGACTATAACCACCTAAAGGCAAATACTCAAATAGCTTCCAAATTCCAGGAACTATGTTATATTTAAAGAATTATCCCCCAACTCCTAATCTCTAAGGAGTTGTACCTTTCATCATCAGCTCACCAACATGAAAGGATGAACACCTAAAGGCAAACACCCAATTAGTTTCCAAAAAACACGAAATATGTTATACTTAAAGAATTATCCCCCAACTCCTCATTGCTAAGGAGTTGTACCTTCCATCATCAGATCACCAACTTATAGCGTTCATAACTAGACGCAAATACTTGATTAGTCTTCGAAAATAAATGAAAAATGTCATGTGTGCCTTCAACATTTGAAGAGTTCCCTCGATTTCTCCAGGATCCCATCATCAGATCTGAATTCGGTGACAATGGGACCAACTAGAAGGTATACCCTTTCAAACAAAAAAAGAATTTTTCAAATCGGTCCACGCGTCTTTGAGTAATCGGGGAACATACATAAAAAAAAAAAAAGATATCGACGAATTGTAAACCTCCTCCTTTTTGAAGTCGGTTAATTAGTTTGAAATGTAAACCAGGTAGTTTGATTAAGCAAGAATTGTACAAAATGGTGCTTTCTCCTATTTCATTATAAAAAAATGAGACACCTATAAATACATACAAACGAATAGCGGTAAATGATATAAGAGATGTTAATTATTAGTAACAATTTATTACCGTAGATCGGATTAGTCATCGGCGTCATCGTATAATAATGCAAATTTAAAGTAATCCTCTTAAAATTATGAAATAGATACATCTTCTTTTAAAAAGCCCGTCAATATTCAAAGTTTTTAGGTAATAGCTTTCCAAGCAATCTGAATATTTAGATATATGATTAATTACATAATCAATGTATCTATGAAATACTTGACCTATGATTCTACGATAGACTTGAGAAAATTTAGCCTTTTACTACCAATACCTTTGAATATATTAGGTAATCACAAACAAAAATATCTGTAAGGCTCACGTAATTACTACTTACGTGTACTTGGTAGCAACATATTTTGAAATAATTGTACACTATAAGATAATATCATTGCAATGTTATATACCATCAAGGAATTTGAATGTTTAGCACGTTTACCTAAACCTCAATGCCTCTTTATACTGCCTGAAAGTACCAAACATTGGAATCTGGTATGAATTTAATGCCCGAATTCTATTTTGTATGAATAATTAAGAAAGGCTTAGTTTAATCCAATCTAGAATTTTCATTATTTATCGAATAGGTAATTATTGTTGTCACTTGTCAATCATTTGATTGCTCGGTGGTTCTTAAAATACAATACAATTTATAATAGGTATTTTAATTACTTGCCACTGTATTAACAAGAATATAGCGGTGTTTAAACGACCCTAACAAAACTTTTTCCAATTAATTCCTCTTTGACATTCGACTTTGGGTCGCATTATAAAAGCAATTGATTAAGAATAGGCAGTGTTATGCGTTTTGAATTGTCATAAGTCACTGAAAGTAAGCAAGTATCTTGACAGCTTAACACATTCAATGCGGTAGGAGGTCTTTCGATCAGTACCGTAGATTGCGGTTACTTATCAAAGTAACCATCCTGAGTTTACTTTGATAAAAGCTTCACATCTTGATAAGACTTGAACTGTACGTTTTCTGAACACATCTTTTAGGGGTTTTTTTACGGCAAGCAACATTGACCGCCACAGTCAGTTTTTGATTGCGCCGATGGGATCAAGCACATTAATCGTGTGAAAAATAAATAAATGTGTGAGTACTACTTTTGTATTATTTTCATAGCCGGAATAACTTCTAATCAAAAGTCGGCGGGGGTGAGCCGTTTGCCTTACATGACTTACGTCAAATTAGTATGAAAACAGCTCACCCCCATCGACCTTTGCTTCTAATGTACTGTTCTGCATAGTAAATATATAAATTTCATGAAACTCATTGAATCTGGCGTGTATTGGCCTATAACATCAATTCTTGTTACAACTAAATATTCATAACAGAAATTTAGATTTTTCGGTTTTTGTAGCATATTGATTGATCGCCTATAAGAATTTACTTTGATCACTAATCAATGACACCCCGCGAAATGTAGTTTTTAGATTATAGAGGTATTGTTATTATTATTTATAATTTTGTAGTTATTTTTCATAGTATTCTAAAACAAAAATAATGCCGAAAACATATTAAAAATACTGGGTTCCCGTAATTGTCCAATACGAGTCGTTAGAAAGGATTTTAAATCGGGCCATCACTAAAGTGGCCAAAGGCGTCCTCGTTCGAGTCGCCAAGCATTAGAGAATAATGATTTGCATTACGGCCTAATTATTGTTCAACTAAGCGTAAAAGCATCTTTCAGTAAAGTTGTTTTTTACTACACTGCCCTTGTTTCTCTTTGTAGTAACCCCAAATGCACGAAAATCTTTGTAAATCCTAAACCTGTGAATGATTTTTTTTTGTATGTTTTAGAGGGTTACTATCGAAATCCATCGAAAAAACGGAATGTATCAAAGTAAACCCAAATTAAGATTAAAGTTGATCGTTTTTTTTTTAAGATTCATTAGTAATAAAAATTAAATTAACACTAACATTGGTAGAGCAGAAAAAACCGATATTGTAATTTTTTTATTTACTTTTGAAATTAATATACACGGAGATAAATGCAAATTCATATTGAAAATGATCAAAGTAACCCCAATCTACGGTATACAAAGTATGGTTGATTACGGGTGCAGCTAATTGAACAATGAAACCAGTGTTAATGTAACATCTCTATAGTATTTTAGAGTGATTGTAAAATATAGGTATATACCGAGAGAGATAATGTTGAGTTCTATTTCGTAAAAGTACGACGTTGACAGAGTAAGGCCTGGATTCTTGTTTATCTCGACAAGTGTACCAAGTAATTTTATCCATAGGATAAATACCAAGAATTCATTAAGCACCTAAAGCATATAAATAATGTGCCAGTCATGATGGGCTTCCTTTACGAACAAATATTCGCAGTATTTTCTTTGCAAGCCGTGTTTTCTGGCATCTCATTTAGAAGAGTTATTTATCAAAAGCATAAGTCAAAGTTACATGGGATATTTTACTCTCTCTGCACCATTATATCGAGTAAAGTATTTTATCATATTCCAATATTTAGGGTTTAGTAATCAAAAATTATGGTTACAGTTAATTGTATTAATATACCAGATAAATTAAAATCTGAACATATAAAATGGTAATTAAATTATTTAACATTGATTAGTATTCACAAACTTTGAATCTATGTATAACTCTATACAATCCATACACAAAATAAACGAGTATTAAAACATGATCAGTGCTCAGTTCTAAGCACGAAAAAGACGGTAAAGAATTTGTCACGTACGAAACATTGTGAAATAACTGCGTTCTGCCATTAGTTCTACTAAACGCCGAGAATTTCAATTTGTTAACAACAACTTCAATTGAATCACAACTTTGAAATGAAACTTTATAACGCGTAGGTGGTTTTAAAATGTATTAAGATGTAATTACAATCTTGTATTTAATATTACATGTATTTGCGGGTTGAACCAAATATTGCAATTAAATTTGACCTACTTTTCAATCTCTCTGACTTCTGACTTTGATTTTTGTTCGTGACGTTTGGAACGTAACTTTAATGACATAATACAATGTTTCCATATCGTTAAGCTGATGAGTGATGACGATGGAAAATGTACTTTTGGCTCTTTAGAAAATTGACGCGATAAGAAAAGAATCTTATGCGAAGTAGATAATTCTAGTAAAAAATTGTTTTTAAATCAAAGTGGCAACAAGGCATCAAAATAAATAAATATTTATTTAGAACCAAAAATTTATCCTATTCTTCTCTAAAAGTTTAAGTATTACTGTAGTTAGTTGCTGTTAGTGGGTATCTGTGGACTGTTCCACATGATGGCAGCGTTGTCATCAAAATTACATATTTCGTTATCTTAGTTATCTTTTGCCGTATGGTGACCGCAGTAAGAATACATTTGTCACCACCCCAACTCCTCCTGCGGGTGTCGTAAGGGTCGACTAAGGGATTGAAGTGTCACTGGCCATTCTACAAGATTGATGATGCAGCGTCATCATAGTAGACACATTGCTGCGATCGTCAATCCGGTTACCCAGCGTGGCGATTATGGGCATTTACCTCCTAATGCGTCTATACGCCTAGTGAATAGGAGAGGCCTACGTCAAGCAGTGGACTAACAAAGACTGATGATGATGATAATGACTTATCTTTTGAAACAATCAAATTTTTACAAGAAAAGTCGTTATCTCAAAATTTAGACGAAATCCATAAAACTTCATTATTTATGAACATTTAAGTTAGGTACCTATGTACAGTCGAGGAAAATGATTGTTTAGCAGTTTAATCGTCCACATAATCTGTTCGTATTATAATGACAAATTACGTCACATACTCATGAAGTTTTCTAGTTTTATTTCTTGCTGGGTGAAACGGTAGTTTGATTTTCAAACTATATTTGTTTGGTAATCAGATTGTGACAATGACTGCCAAATGACAAAGATACGTCAAACTCAATAATTATAAAATATTGTTTGGATTCTTTCGATATAATATTGCGAAAATTACAACCTAATCTGATTAAAAAACTGCACGTGCGGACTTTGCTCACGAATAAGTATTTGGATTTTGATTGGTCGTCAACAATTTTCACAGATGAGAAAACGTTTAAATCTTGCATTTAAATTTATGGTGGCATACACGTTATCAAGAAAAAAATGGTGTCAGGCGAACTCCAAGAGCAAATGCAGTGGATTATGTTACGATGTTGGAAGAGAATATGCTTCCCAGTGTGCGAATGTGTATCCACAACAGGAGATGCCTAATTGTTCATTCGAGAAAGACACACGGCAAGAATAACTACTTAATACCTGGTTCGATCGTCACCCGAAAAGGACTAAAATAATATGGCTGGCTAAATCACCTAATCTTAACCCTACAGAAAATGTATGGGATCGGAATTAATGGAGAACCGAAGCCCTCATCCAACATTGCAATCAAGCATGGGAAGATATCTCCCTGGGATGGGACCTCTGCACTGAGCTAGTAACTTCCATGCAAGACCATTTTTTAGCAGTCCTAATTGTTATAAACAACCACGGGGTCTACACTCGTTTTTAAAACATGATTTATTTACTAATAAATATAAACAGGCAAATAGTTTTTTATTTCATTTCCTCGTGTAACTTATTAGATGAAGGGATTGTTTCATAATCGTCAGGTAAGGTTGTCTGTCAGATAAATATAACACTTTCTTTATGTTCATGCATGTGAAAGAAAAAGTGCACGTTGTATGACACATTTTTTATCGGACTATTGTGAAAGTGAGAAACATGCCAAACATTCTACTTTAAGGGCTGATTTTTCAATCCTCAGTTAAAAGTATCCATTAAAGTAGAGCCATCGTAAGAAGTCGTTTTTGACGTTTGTTTGCACATGAAGTTCTGTAAATGTTGACAGTTAGTATAATGGAGCAAATGTCAAACTTCATTGTTACGTGTACGGAATAGTGATGTTACTACTGTTGTGTACTACTGTAATTTACCGATACGTCAATCGAAATAAATAAGTAAACCTTTTTTATGGAGGTACGAATAATTGCTATAATAGTAGGTAAGCACATATTTTCTAAAAGTTTGTTATGGTTTCGACAGGTCCTCGCGAGCCCGTGTGCCCGGTGGATACGCGGCTTTACAGACTGTGTTGAACTTGACAACCAGATAAATGTCAAAATTGTTATAAAATCACGTATAATTTTATTTTTCGTAGAATAATAATTTATGTACCACTACGTTATCACCTAGATGTGCTCTGATTTTAATAAATGGTTTTAGTGACTTTATATACTGTATACAGGGTGTAATCGTTAAGGTCTCTGCCCACTAGACCGTAGCATACCATGACCGTAGCATGAACGTATCAGACAAAAAAATATTCTTTGTATGGAAAAGTATGAGACTCTGCCCACTAGGACGTTCCGTCGCCGGCCAACACCGTCGCGTGCCATGCACGGACCGGCAAGAATTGTCGGCGAGAATATTTTGCCGGCCCCGACACGCTACGTGCATGGCACGCAACGTTGCCGGTGCGGTGTGCGCAGGCGGCGAAACGGTGAGCATACGCGTTCTATTTACATTTTTGTATTGGATTTACAATTTTTATCCAAAACTCTCAAAATTTTTCACTCTTATGGCGAAACAACGCAAACAATATAATCAGCACCGCTATTTTCTGAAAAAAAACTTAATTGATTGTAAACCCGCAAACCGAAGATTTTCATCATCGAGAACGAAAAATATTACCTACTTCGTTTCTTACAAACAAAATAATAATAAAAAATATCAATTTCGAAACAGTCGTATATATAACTTAACGAATTTATCAAGATAGATTGCACAATTTGTTTCTTTTTTTACTTGGTAAGAACCATGCTTTTGATGTGGCTTTCTAGAATAAATTTTATTGGTTTTAGATTTTTATTACAATAATATGTACACAAAATCGATATAAATTTTTTTTCGTAAAATCTATGCTCTTTAGCAGTTGCTCAAAACTATTAGAAGATGTAAAATAATCAAACAAAACCAGTACTTGACGGAGTCACATTGACAATCATGACAAGAACATATAAATCTATAGACAATATATTTACCAATTCCAAGAAGTTTTAGTTTAATATCATAGATTACACTTATCAGTGTCTAGGTTACCTACTTAGACATTGATAAGTGTCTAGGTTACCTAGACATTGATAAGTGTAATTTAATACTATAATAATGATAAATAAACACATTCCGTCATAGAAATGTATTATTAATGATAAATAAACACATTCCGTCATATAAATGTATAAGTAGCATAACTGACGATTCGAAAGTGCTTGTTGCTAAGCCTACTCAATAAATAATTTTTGACTTTGACTTGACCCAGTAATAACTCTAGTACTTCAATGGATTTCGATCGCAGTTTACGATGTCTGCTCAGAAAAATAGGTGTAGAAATAAACTCCTAGGAAAATACTAGCAGAGTGATAGTAGTCTAAAGGGCGTGAAAACAATTTGAAACTGAGACAATCGAACGATAACGACGGATATGAATCGCTCATACTACGGGAATGATACGTAGTTGCAACGCGGATGATACGTGGTTGCGACGCGGATGCAACGGTCACTAAACGGGCTTAGCACGGATATGAAACGATGTACCCACGTTATAGTGGGCACAGTAGCCCGTGTCGTCTCACATTCCGTGTCTGATACGTTCATGCTACGGTCATGGTATGCTACGGTCTAGTGGGCAGAGACCTTTAAGTGTGGCCAGGCCATAATTCCGTAAATATAACAGATATCAGAAAACTTCCAACTGATATCGAAAGTGCGTTACCCAACGAGTAAAATTGCATTAATAACTTTTTCTAAATAGATGGAGTAATATTAAAAATACTAAGTTATAACGCTCCCATACATTTAGTACGACGACTAGCCTTAAAAAATGTCGGGTGTCATAACAGATAAAACTGTTAGAGATTCGTTATTTGCACGAATACATTGTAATAAAATAATAATACTACCGTTTATAAAATAATTAATCGAACATTTATTCTTAACCCTCTAATGCATATGAAGCCAAATATGGTTTCATTGGTTTTGGACTCTATTGACTGCTGTTAAGGTTCAAATTTGAAATGCATTTTTGCCTGTCTTATGCATTAGAGGGTTAAATAAAAAAATATTCGTATTAAACTACTCTTTGAATGAACGATTACGTACTAAATGTATGGAAGGGTTTGAAGTTAATATTTGAGATATTTCTGATTTTATTTCAAAAAAGTTATTAGTGTAATTTTACTCGTTGGGTAACGTACTTTCGATATCAGTTAGAAGTTTTCAGGTATCTGCTATATTTACGGAATTATGGCCTGGCCACACTTAACGATTACACCCTGTATACGGCATTTCTCTATTTGGCATACCTACATTGCCCTCTGAGCTAGCACGCAAGTTTACCAACGTGGGTTGGGAGTGGATCACTGCAGGCTAGCAAACTCGCGTCTAAGCTCATGGTCTCAACCACTGCCAGTTCTGCATTGACATTACTACCAAGTGAAAATACCTACGTATATTGTATATCAGACTCCGATACTATTTGACCTGGCATTACATTTGGACACCGATTACCTACTGCTATTAATTGTTGACCTTGATTTTTAATTTTGACACTGGTTTTGACACTAGTTACTATCTCTCGCTAACAGAGGTTGTGGATGCTATTTCCTCTATAGGTCACGTCCTATTCGTCCTATAAAACATCCTACCTAAATGCGACTTTAGGTCATTATGACGTCACCGGCACCAAAGTTTCGCTGCCTGCTAATGATTCTAAGTAAGATTACCAAACACTTTTTTAGTTCGGATTACCTAACACTTTTTTAATTAATTTTTTTTAATGGCAAGTACCAGATCTAACGCCCTTACGACGGTAAAATCGAGCGTTTCACTACACTATTGTGAGCTGTCAAAAACGACTTCTTACGATGCCTCTACTTTAGTTAAAATTATTTAGGTACCATTCTTATCTAAGGTCATCAGTCAAAAAAGGATAGAGCTAACATTTATTTGACAGATACTGTTACCTGCGGCCCTACCGCGAAAAACGAAATTCGTAAATTTCGACGATTTGTCTCTCTCACTCTAATGACGCCTTCGTTTGAGTGACAAAGAAAAATCCTCAAAATTTACGAATTTCGATTTTCGCAGTGGTAGGCCTGGGTATTGAAAAATCAGTCCTTAGTCGTGTTAGTGCGTTCGAGTAACAAATGTCAAAAAACAACACACGGAATTAAGTATCCTATTGCTGTCAACTTCAATACTTGTCACTGACGTTAATGCCAAAGACAGACAAAGATAGAAATATGCTGTTTTCTTCTATTTGACGATTATAAACATGTCTTGGTTCGTTACTAGTCGCTTGCAGTCGGAAAATGTAGCACGACTAATTTCAGAATTATGGCAACCTGCTAAACATTCATTTTCCTCGACTGTACATTCATGACATTTTACTCTATGAACATGTATGTGTCGGGTTACTCAAATTCATGATGTATTTAGGCCGTGAGAGATAGTCCAAGATATCGCAAACTGTAGTCGTACCATTAACTGCCGCCGCCGCTTTATTAACGCGAACTTTTTTTAGGAACTTCCTCCCGCGGACCGTCCGCGGGAGGAGGTTCCTCTGAAACCGCACGGTGCGCGACCATTTAGGTTGCAAGGTGTGAGGATGAGCGCCCAGTCGGTGGCGAGCGGTGCGATGATGAAAAGTGGACGTTGGTTGAAACGTACTTTCTATTTGGCTCGCTTGCACCAATACGCGAGTACGAGCGGGATGGATTGAACAGCAGCTCACGGTAAGCACACTGATACTATCTAGTTAGTCTTGTCCTACTCGTGAAGTGTTAAATACTCTACTCCGCTAGCGAAAAACTACATTGCTTTGATGTTTGCGATACATTCTGTTGCTATATAAAATAAGAACGATGATTTATGTAGCCACAGCTACATGAATTATATCAGTAGGTAAGGGATTACAAATGTGGCTTTCAATGCACTCGACGGTTTTTTAGCATGGTACAAACACTGTGAAACAGGGTTGAATAATTTTGGAAAACTTGACATTGACAGATGTTAGGCGGTATATAAATTAAGCACATTAATTAAACCAGTGTGGGATGAGCCTTAAAATAATGTGAGAAAGTTGAGAAAGATTAAAACTGTACTTAAAGCTACGTGATGAAAAGTAACCTGAAAGTAAATTAACATGACTATTAAAATTTAATTTATAGCCACGTTTCGTGGTAATCCCTCTGTAGTCATAATTTATAAAATTTAAGTAATTATACGTAATATGAAATATTAATGAAAATATCGTAATGCTAATAAATTTGAGTTATTAAATATGTGATTTCATGAGCGTATGCGTGAACCTATTTCACAGTCGGAGTCAACTTTCATTACAGTACTATTTTCTAGAATATGTATATATCTAATACATATAGTAGGTACATTCAATAATTATTTCTCAATCAGCGTACAGAAATAAATATTTATCTTTCTTACATAGTTAAGGACAGAATTTCAAAGTAGTTGAAGAACATAAAAAGGTAATACTAAATTTCCTTTCGCTTAGTAAAAACTATATGCCTTCGTGAATAGCTTTCTTTAGTTGTTTAGAGCGGTATTAGGAGTAAGAAATGGATGAACAGATAAATACATAATTAATATTGTATTTTCATCTTAGGGGGGTAGAAATATGGGTTTCTATTTTGCAGTTTAAATATTTAATTGTGTAAGTAAAAAGCATACTAACGGTATGGTATTACAATGTGTTAGAATTAAAGTAAATTATTTAGTATTCGGAATTTATTTTTTTACCCCCGGATTCATTTAAAGGTAACCATCACGCTTAAAACATTAGTAGGTATACCATAATTGGAGGCTTTTTAAGACTGAGTTAGGTAACTAAAAATGCAGAAAATTTAAATTATAAACTAACAGAATGTATGGATCTATCTTGTTACATCTCTAGCTAAAGTCTGGAGACACTAACCAACATAATAAAATTCAATATTTCATGTCAATAATAAAAGTATAGGTTATTAATGACTGGAATAATACAGATAATGTAACGACAATCCGTCCGTCCGTCCCTAGGAATCATCGCTAATCTGATCTACATACTATTTGAAACTCGTTCTACCTTTTGATATCGTTTTTAAAGGAGTAAGTTATGTACTTATTACCGACTCTAGCTAATGCGTTACAATCTCCAACGTAATTCACAGTCCATTCTTGTATTTTATATGCTTCGTAAAGGTGGGTTTACTCCCAACGGGCGAATGCTTATTCTATCCCCCGCTCTACGAAATTAATGAATTTCGACGAATAACGTTTTGTGTAACAAACGGATTTCGTAGAGTGGAGACAAAATGAGCATTCGCTCGTTTGGTGTAAACCCACCTTGAGAATGGTCATAAATAGATCAGTCAACTATGTCGTTTGCACTGCGGATTTCTAAAGATTTATTTTTTAGTATATTTTATCTATTTATACAGACAGGGCACCTTTTGTCAAAATATTATATGGTAGCTAATAGAAGAAGTATAATAATATTAATTCATTTATTTCGTGCGTTTTTACTTGTTATTTGGAATATTTTTTCTAAACTTCTTTCTTTTCTCGTATCCACCCACTGTTAGACCCTCCTTTTATACTTATTACGCCACTCTCCTGGGTTCGTAGTAGGTAGGTACATACGAGTATTAAACGTACCTACCTACCAATTTGTACGAGTAGGTATAAAATAAAGCTTTCTTGATACACACCAAACAAAATTTATTCCATCAAAATAAATCATTTATAAAGCCTCACTGACGAAATACAAGGTGTAAGTAATGTTTTGTATAAAAATTTCTTCATGAAATCGTGTCGCCAAAATTGTGTTAAGTACCGTTACATTGAGAGGGCACGTAGGTAGATATTTTGATGTCACGAGCATGATCATATTCACGGTGATATTTCCTGTAATATTCCTACATACTACAGCTAAGTACCTGTACCTATTTACTACGTACACTGTAAAGTGATATAACACATAAAATATATTTGTATGATGTAGTAAATCTATGTGAGAAATCCACTCGTATCTTCAATATATTAAAATAAATAGTCATATTTTCGTCAAATTACAGTAAAATGTTTGGTTTTTTATTAACCGGAAACGTGTATGTTTTTAAGTTCATCATTATCAGCCTATTTCAAAAGTAGGAGGTAATTGCTACACGGGACAAGCGAGTTGGCGGAGTAGAGAGACCAGTACGAGTATCACGACGCTGGTGCCCATAATCAATCATCATTAAATTGATGGTGATTAACACTAGTAGGGGTGGTGACAAATGTATTCCTACTGTCAATACCACGCAGCCATTAAGTTATTACATAATAATATAATACCTACCACATCTTCCATAGGCCACTGGGCTACAACTAAATTTTATACAAAGTCAACATACACTAGAACTGCTTTGTTCACGAGGTGTAAACCGGCATATTTATACGAGTCAAACCTGAGCCTAAGCAAATTTCTCTTGATGCTTCATCCATCATACTAGATTCGTACGTACTCATATTGTGCGAGTTCAAAGCACTAAGCTGCACATTTCCCGCTGACTGATTGTCCACGGAACTGTAATTTGCTTCTGGACAACAGGCTTTGCCTTCCCCTTTGCCGTGAAACACCCCCTAATGAAGGAGTGACATATTTTAAATTGCCTGCGACCGCCATCTAGGTGCATTGTTGGTACATAATGTACAGATAATAAAATACTTACATTTTCCTCTTACTGAAAGATGTACTTGCTGATACTTTTATTGTTTTAAAGGTTTAATTGTAACGTAATGCTACAGTAAGTACTAAATTGCGATATCTATTCAAAATCAGATATAATTAACTGCTTATTACTATATTTGTCAGCCTCCGTAGCCTAGTCGGTAATGACCCTGCCTACGAAGCTGGAGGTTCCGGGTTCGAACCCCGGCGAGGGCATTATTTGTGTATTTACTTATCACAAATATTTGTTCCTTGGTCATGACTGTCTATGTACCTATTTAAGTATCTATTATATATTTCGTCGCCTGGTACCCACATCACAAGCCTTAATTGAGCTTACCGTGGGACTAGGTCGATTTCTGTAAGATGTCTCAGATATTTATTTATTTATTTATTATTATTTATTTATACCTATTTACATACGAGTATTTGTTTTCAATAAATTTCAAGTACCTACTTAATAAAAGTTTATTATTTTGTTGGCTAAATTACATACTTCCCAAAGGGTATATCTACCGTTATATATTAAGAACATAAAAGTATGCTCGTATACAACTACGACTTGACTATAAATATGACTTTTTCAGTCGGTATCCGAGCTAATCCGTTCACGTTTTAAGCTAAAATTTGAAGTACATAATTTCTATGTTAAAAAAAAACAGTTAAATAATCATAATTTTCCTATATTTTTTCCGACATTAGCCGTGATGCAAGGAACCTACCATCTGACCATTCTGACCTTTCAGCTCAAAAGAATAAATCTTGTTTCCTCAAGATATTTTGTATCGAAAAGTGATTGATTCATATTATATTTCTTACGTAGTTTTGTTCCAAAAAACGTATAGTTCGTAAAACCGAAGAGACCGCGACCTTCGGATTTAAAGTCTCATCACTAGGATATCAAAGTTTTGAATGCATGTACGTATTGTCGAATGAATTCCGATTTCAAAAAACGTTCGTCATTCTTCAAACTTCCTTCAAGCTAATGACACGCTTGTTCTTAAATGTAACTTTTGTATTTGCGTTTGCTTATTATATTAATTAACGAATATATGATGAAATTAAGTACCAGTTTTTAAAATTGCACTAATTTTCGACATAAGTAGGCAATTTACGTATAGCCGAATACCTACTTGTTAAAATCAAACATTCTATAACTTTCAAATAAAGTTCCGATTTTGAAAAGCACTGCAGCGTCGAACACGTACTTCTACGATTAGATTAGATGATTTCAGTCCCGATGGCGCGCGTATTTTTTGTCAAAATTACTTGTGATTACAGTACAATACGAACCTAGCCACGTGTCATAGGGTTACCCGAAGTCAATAGACGCAGAATCGGCTTAAACCGGTCGAAAAAAGCTTCATGTCGACGGCATAAGAGCGAAAAATCCGGAGTCGCGTCGGCTGAGCCGATGCGTTCCGATCCGTGCTGATTGACGTCTGTTTCACTCTTATGCCGTCGACATAAAGCGTTTTTTGGCCGGTTTAAGCCTTCTGCCGATACTGATTTGGGAAGACTCTCACTCAAAGAAACTATCTATAAGGGGATAAATAAACCATCGACAACATACCTGGGTCTAGCAGCCTGGGTGTAATAGCGGTCCAGTTCCTGGAGCATGCGCAGCGCGTCCGCCATGTCGTGCGGGCTCTCCTCGCGCGCCTCGGCGGCGCACACGCACGCCAGCACCATGGCTACCGCGATGGCGAAGTTCCTGCTCAGCATTTTGGCACGCGACACTTGGTGGATCTTTCAAAGAAATAATAGATGGTGAATATACAAAGCTAAAAATAAGTATAGGTATTCCCTATGCCTGTGACGTTTGGGACTCAGAGTAGGTCTCCTAGGAGGGTTTTGGAAGTTTCAGATGGATCGATTTTTTTTTAATATTCACGTAGGCACTAACTATTTAGGCCGACTACTTCTGAAACTGGAACTTATTGCTAAAAAAATCCCATACGCCTTATTCTACTTCCCAAAACCTCACTGGCAGTGGGAATTGTCAAAGTTTTTGACAACCCTGTATAGTGTTTCTTTTATGGAAGACAGTTCTAGACTGATCTTAAAAACTTACTAGGTTTGTACTAAAATGTTAGATGACGGTAATTTCCTTAAACATCGACTTATCGATTTAAAAAAATGTAAGTCACACATATATTTAGTTTGATAACTTTCATCAATTTTCCTAAATGTTAGTGAGATAGCTTTCGTTGTGCTACAAGTAACCACACGATATCAAGTTAGAAGAATCGCACTGACAGAAGTGATAGAATTATTTGCATGGGTGAAGGGTACGGTGGTGGGGAGGATATGTCTGTTCAGTGTACCGCAGCAGATGGTGATAAATACAGAACTGACGTCAATGGTAGTTCAAATGCAGTACCTCTGTTTATGTACAAAACATATTTAATTCGAACTAAGCATCGAAAAAAATAAGCACTACTATAACTTTATAAACTATATTCAAAAATTATATATTATAGACAAAACACTAAAAAAATAATTTTACGTACAATTCTGGGAGAGGGACAGCCCAGGGGACTTAGATTTTGGTGATTTAGGAACTTACCTATAGCAAAAAAATTATATGACTGATTGTCTAATTATAACTGATTCACGAATATACTTTGATTCTGAAAGATTGAATAAAATATGATTGATTGATAAACAATAATAGAAAAAATCATTTTAGTCCGAAGCACGGTACAAAAACATACAACAACAATACCCATAGAACAACAGCTTATAAAACTGTTGCATTTACATGGTACAGATGTAGTGAGAAATGACTTGCCTTCGGAAACGTTCGTCAACGTCATGCTGTTTCAGTCTATCTCACTGAGACTGACAGTAATAGCTGTCATGCTACTTCAGTCAGACTCGGTGACATTGCCTGAAACAGCACGTGTTTACGAACGTTTCCGAAGGCAAGTAATTTCTCACTACACCTGTAGCTAATTTTTAAATCCATCAAGTGATTGGATAGGATTACTCGTACTGCCGGGAAAAATCCATTCGTACTTCATTCGTCATTGCTTTTGCGATGCATGTTACGCCAAACTGTTTTTATTCTCCTTTTTTGAGCCTAAAACTGTGGAACGTGTACGTATACAACCTAAATGTAAAGTTTGCCTTTAGGGCCTCATCGAAATAACGTACTGTCAGTTCCATAGAATCACCTCATATTAAACTTATAAAATGATGACGATATTCATGCATTTAATGTATAGAAGGTTTAGTACGATTTTTATGAAATCTTGACATGAGGTTCGGCTCATGTCGGAATTTCGCTACAATTGTCGTGTTATCTATGATAATTGTAATTTTGCTTCGCAAAAATGTGGTTCAATATTTACTGCTGATTTATTAAAGTTCCTGCAATACATTTTATGTTGTTGGCAAACAAACGCACGGCCGTTCCGATGGTAACCGGTAACTGTAGCCTATAGACGTCCCCGATAGGAAAAACAGTAAATTTACAATTGGAGCACTTGTCAACGTAGTGAAATTGGGGCCAGAAGTGGTACCTACAACCTCCATAACCTAGGTGTATCCAATAAGCAAGCTGTGATTTTATATATTTTTTTATTTATCGTTGCATTAATTTATCTTCATCGAAGATAGTGCAATACCGCGTAACTACCAAATCAGATTGAATTGAAATATCAAACAATAAAAATTTGTTAGTTACGCGGTAATGCACTATCCCCTATAAAATATTAATATCTCCAAATCTGATCGTAATTTTATAGGTTGTATTCTGGCCATTTTTTCCGCAATTCGACATTAAGCGTGCCTATTTTGAGTACCTAAGTTCATATGTATTATGAGATGATTCAATTGGATTTCTGATTTCCATCCTCTAAGCCATTAAGCCATGATGCTATTACATTTTGATTAATCTCACTTAAACTAATGGAGTGATAGTGAATATTTTATTAAGTTAACGCTAAGGCCTTGTGGTGTTGTCATTTGGGCCACTTAGGGTGTTGCCTTTGACGGCAAAACAGGTTTTCTGCGTTTATCTTCAATATGATTTAATAAATATTAAGTTTTATTCCACCTTAAGTAGCTTAGCAAAAGGCTAAGATCGTAATATTATTTTATTCAAGCAAGCCCGCCAACAAGCACTTTCGAATCGATAGTAACTTAAGTAATTTCTTAGCTATTTATTCAGAATTTTTTTTTGGGATTTTTGCTTAAGTAGGTAACTGTATTGAAGACTAGAAGCGTCTAAATTTATAATATGTTTAATTAGAACCTGCAAAGTGTATGTATGCATCACTATGCAGACTGTCTCAGGGTTCCACAGTAGCCCGTTCGCCACAAAAAGCGAAATTTGAACAGAAATACTCATATATTAAGCGCTTTTGACGTACTAAAATATAAATAAAAAATTATATTTGCAGTCCTAAGTATGTTCTTTCATGAAGATTGTATGAGGGTCATTTGCAGAAAAAGTGTACCTTTTAATTTTCTTTGCGATCATGGACTGTAATACATCATTTTACTCGGCATCGTGCGTACTTTTCAGTTATGAAACAAAAAAATTGTCCCTAATGTCACGAAAATAAGTATGTTAATTAAGATTATTCAGTTTAGTTACTCCCATACTAAATGTATGAAACGAAATGTATGTACATATGTATGTATAACTTTATTGCACATAAACAAGTTTACAGAGAGTAAAAACAAAACAACAGTAAATATAAGAATATGTACAAAGGCGAACTTATCCCTAACAGGGATCTCTTCCAGCTAACCCTTAACGAAACTGATAAAAAAAATCTCAAATTTGTTACAGAATTTTTCATACCTTTAGTATGGGAGTAACTAAACTGAGAAAATCTCAATTAACATACTTATTTTCGTGACATTAAAAGGTACACTTTTTCTGCAAATGACCCATGATTCAACACGATTTCCAAGAACATTCATACTTAATACGAGTACATACGTGTGTTAAGGATATGTAATTATTACGTAATAAGAGCATAAAGGCATAATATGGCGATAAAAATGTGAACTAGTTTAATTGAAAGGCAAATTGACTTTCAACTTGGAGCCGATTTCAGAGCGGCTCAATATTTATCGTACGATAAAATACTTTTGCCCACGGTCCATTGAAATTGTTTGAGTTGCAGCTCTGGCTGGTTTGTCTTTAGCCTTAACATTCATGGGATAAAAAGTTCGATGATTGAAGTGATATGATTAAAAAGGAGGCAAGAGTTTTTAATTAGGTAGCGGCAGTAAGTTATTTGTTTGCCTGTGCATAAATATTACTTTTTTCCGCCTTAGTAAGGACACAAAATAAAATCTGTACTAAACACATACTACTTATATGGGTAGTTCAAACGAAGATTCTTTTTTACACCTAAAAGCACTTCTGTTATGACACGGAAAAATTCTCTTTTTTTATTTTAGCAAGCCCGTTTTTGATAAAAGGTTCTCTTCCTTTTTTTACTTAGTAAAAACGAGATGTTAAATATTGTTACATGCATCGCACCATCTAACAATTACAAATTGTTGTTTACTGTCTCGTTCTAATGTTGAAACCAGAGCTAGAGAAATATACCTAATTTTAACAACGCGTGAGCACACCGATCCTATGTAGATATACGCCTGAAGAACTACGCATTACCATATTTTTTATATAATTAATAATTCTCATGAGGTTTAATCGACAGAGTAACATCAATCTACGCTTAAAATACTTTTTTCTAACTAGTGCGCAAAATCGAACTTTGCACACGTATCGCGCGCAATAATTTCTTTTTTTGGCGCACTTGTTATGAAAAAAATCGTCCCTTACACGTGCAAAACTTTTTTTAACTCGGATGTGATTGTCGCCCTCGTTTCACTCGGGCTCCAAGATTCACCCTCGCCGAAAAAAAGTTTTCCCGCACTAGTTAAGAAATGTACTATTTCACATTGAAAGTAGCAGAAGTAACGCAGCCTCACTAGAAGAAGGAAATAAAAAGACGTGTTTTGTAAACGCAGGCTGTTTCTGTTTACTAACAACATTCCTTTGAATTTGCAAGACAATTAGCTTGTTTATTATTTAAACAGACAGACTCTTTCAAAGCTTACTAAACACATAATTCTACGGGACCTGTGGATCATTAAGATAAGGAAAGCCCTACGAAGCGAGCACTTCAAGAAATGATGAAAGGTCTAGGAAATAATTATGGTGATATTTGTTGTCAACGTAGCGGAAAAAGAAAATGAAAGAAAAACTTAGCTCATCATTCAGTCAAATGCCTCCTTACAAAATTGGTACCCACTTACCGGATTTTTTATGATTTATAATGATTTTATTTTTTCAGTGTCTTTTCCCGATCAGCAATATCAATGGCAACGAGTACCTATATTCAGGGCTATACAAGTAGGTATACATATTATAAGCTTCCTACTATTTTCAATAGCGAAGTTTGGGACACAGATTAAGCTTAATTGAGGTTTTTTAGTTAGTTCAAATTTTAAAAGTTTGGTAAATAAATAGTAGTGTACTATAAGTTTATGCTTGACAATTGTGGCAACCCTTGTGAAATAAGATTTTTTGCCGTAAGTTCTATTCTGAGTGCCTAAACCTGACTGGCAAAGAGAATGAAATAATTTTTGGCCACTTTATATAAGATGATTTGGAATGACTCTCTCGTGTTACATAAATATGTACTCGTATTATAGTATGTACCGTGTTTTGATGCCCGGCCGCTTTGATTTTAAATACATATAATAATATTTATGTAAAAGTCAGTATCTGCAGAATTGCTTGATGCTCGCTAATTAGGTAGTATGTTTCAAATTATTATTTTGTTTTAAAGGACATATTTTCCGTTCGTATTTAACAATAAACGTCAGTAATATGGTAGCAACAAATTAGCTTTGGAGAGAAGTTCAAGCACATTAGTCAAAGCAAAAATGTCCTTTGATCTTACTTCTAGACAGCACTCTAGTGACGCACAAAGGGTTTAATTTCCGTGCTTTTTAAAAAGTGCATGTAATTAAATTTCACTTGGTCTTTAGTGAATTGTATTCACACTTTTAAACCATTTATGAATGTTTATTTTCTTAACGTGGGTACTCTTTATGTAAGCAAAAAATTCCATCTAGTACTATAAAGTTAATCCAACTTGGATTGCAGCCTGCTCAATATATGTGTTTTCATACATTTTATTAAAAGGCATTTCCTACACAGGCGTCGACACCACTGAATGTTCATCCACGATAATCGTTTTTCTCCTTACCATTCTATTCAGAGCTCTAAGGCGCATAGAACGCCGAACAATTTTAAAATACATTTATTCTGGGCAAGATGTAATAAAGGTAAACTTGTATTTACATATAATCTGGTTATGACACGTGTAATGATAGTATGGGCGCCAGAACACGTTAACTACACTTCTTCGAGGAATATGGGTGCTAGTATTGCAGGTAGACTAAAAAATCCTGTCAAGAGCATGTCGGGCCAAGCTCAGTGTAGAGTTCCGTAGTTATTCAGAAACGGCTAGGCCGATAATGTTCGAAATAGTTTTATTTTAAAATATTCTACAAGTCTACTATTCATATATATTTTTTTGTATTTCAGTCTACCACTTGTATACCACCATATCTGTACTAAATTGCGAATTTCTAGTACTAGCGGCCTATGAGTTGAGCTTCAGACAGATAGACGAACAGATGGACATGGCTAAGTTCCTAGTTTACAACGGAACCCTAAAAAGGGTTCGTTCGAAGAAACCAAATTGTCGTCTACCTATAACTTAAAAAGTGACAACATAACTAGTGTATTTTATTACCAAAAACATGTGTTACAAATCAATTAGATAGTTAAATCAAATTGTGTTTAATGTCGCCTTACGAATTGGTTGGTTATTTGTATTAATGTATTTCAACGGTTAAATTTACATGTATTTAGTCACTACGCGCGACATGTTTCGGAGAGCCTAGGTCTCCATTATCAAGCACTGAGCCCGCGTTCACGCCTCGCGACACACGAGCGCGGCGCGTAGAGACTGAATACACGTGAGTATAATGGTTTAATAATATTTAGTTGTTATGTTTCTCGAAATTTTTAAATGGTTAGTTATAGTTAGGTACTGCGATCCAGTATTTTTTTTTTTCAGTTTACTTGTAGGAAAGAAGGTATACAAACACGACACGTTTGCAATTTTATACGCAATAAACACACTTAGGGGCCGTTTCACTATCCCTGGCAGGGATAGGAACCGGTTTTTTCGAAATAGCACATTATTTTAAACTCAAACTCAAAACATTTATTCCTGACACTTTACAGAACTAAAACAAACAAATACAGTCTACATAGTGCCACGAAATGTCTTATACTCTTTATGTAGTACTCAAAATGTTATGAAATTAACAACATAGTATTTTTAATTACTCCATTAACAAATAATTTATATACTGAAGAACGAAAAAGAACGAAATTTGAACCGTTTTTTTTGTATGGAGAAAATACCGTTATCCGATCCCTGATCCTTATGGCTAGACTACGTATTAGTATACGTATAGCATTAGCAGACAAACAGCTGTATTTCTGTTTTATTTGCCTGGGGAAAAACATACTTAGTGATAATTTGATCTGACGAATATAATTAATTTGTGGAATGTGAAACAGGCCGTTAAAACACCAGAAGCCCGTTTCTCAAAAGCTTGTAAGTTGTAACACAAGTGGAAGTCTCTTTTTGACACCCTAAGTTGGATAAGGACTTCTGCTTGTATTACAAGTTACAAGCTTTCGAGAAAAAGGCCCCAGTAAGCCTACCGCGAACTTCAAAATTTGGAATTTTTTTGCTACCTTCTCTGTCACTCAGATAAAACCTTCTTTGGAATGACAGGTACAAAATCTTGCTACAAAGACGGTGAACATAATTTGAAATTACATTTAAGATTCTCATTTTAATAACGTTCAAAGTAGTCAAGTCGTAATTTCCGGGACAGTGAAGATATTTAAACAATAATGTTATTTTTGCCACCCTAAACGCACATTCCGAGACAAACGCTTAGGAAATAGCTTATTTTATGTCATCCAATTAGTATTAAATTTCAAATATATATTGAGAATACCGTCCTACCATTTCTCAATATTTTCAATGTCATTACAACGTTATTTGATGAAGAGAAATGATTATAAATAGGTACATTTCTATTGACACGGGCAAGGGCTAATATGAGACTTGCGCAAAATTTACAACACTTTCATAAACATTCAGCAGTCTGTGTAAATTAATCTCTGTAAATTGTTTTCTTGTACTCTTCTGTAAAACATTGTTTGCAAAGGTTGTAAAGTTATATTTTCTGATTTTGTTGATTCGTACTTGTTAGAACTGAAGTACCTAGGAATCAATAAAAGGCGTAACAAAATGTCAAGAATTTCCGTCACAAAGCAACGAAAAACCAGGAACCAAGTTTCTTATTCACCGCTAGGCTACACTTGTGGCGCTACATTGTAGCTGCGTTTTCGACTTTGGAACAAAATTGCTTTGTGGAGGCGTGATGACAACGTGTTGTCATTAGTGCTGAATAGTTTAACCACACACACATATCTCAGTCCACTGCTGGACGTAGGCCTCTCCTGTTAACTATGCGTATGTACGCATTAAGAGGTAAATGGCCATAATCGCCATGCTGGGCAAGCGGATTGGCGATCGCAGTAGTGTGTCCACTATGATCACACTGCTGCCCATCATCAATCTTCTATAAACTAGTTTTAACTAGTTATTTATAGCTCAATTCACACATCATAACTTGACTTATTAGATAATACGTTGTATGAAAGCTGCGTTAATAGAGACAGATAATTACTTTTCAACTCATTTCAAAGCTTAGTACTTTATGAGATCTTAAAGCTGTGCATTCTAAGTATGATATTTTCTTTTTCTGTTTGCAGTTAACACTTTGGGCGCGGGGAACTCCCGAGGGGAGTTCTCTGTAGGTCCATATTCGCTCCAAAGCGGAAAAATCACGGGATCGGCTACGAGCGTAGCTTGTAGCACTAGTCTGGAATGAAATTGTTAAGGATATGCCTCTACACAGCTCCTTCACAGCCCTCGTTGCTGCTACGCGCTACGGCGTAGCACAAGCAACGTTAATAGTCCCCGGTTTGATAAATTAATGAAATTCCTGAAATATACTTCAGTTACTTTGGAAATTCATACAGACTTATACTGCTTCTATATAATGTTGCCTTTTTCTTTAAAAAACACCAATGTTAAAGTACACAGTAGTCAGTAGACAGCAACCAACCAATTTCATCGAATTTTATTAGACAAATTGAAATATAAAGTGAAATTTTATGTTGTTTTCCGTTTAAGTTTAGGCTTGTTCAGTGTCGTTTTTCCCATTAGGTAAAAGAAAAAAATTTTTGTATCACATGAAATTTAATTTTTCTATGGGGCAGGTCTTTCATAGAAAGCCGCCGCTCCATAGAAAATCAATATTTTTTTAGAAATTATGAAGTTCTTCCTCTTTTTTTCTAATCAGAATACGATACTGATCATGCTCTTAAACGTAGAACAGCCGTTACAATTTCACCTTGTATTTATGAATAATTATAGAAGTTTGTGGAGACGAAGACAAATCTTAAATTAAATATTATGATGATACTCACCTGAATTGTAAAACTATAGGTACTTACTTTATCTATCTTATTTCCTACCCTTCCTATATCATGTATTTTACTAGTTCTTGCTAAGCTTCTCACTGAATAAAAACGAACGTTTCAGATTCGAAAATAACATGAGGTGTTGTGATTACGGCTAATGCCAAATTATCACAAAAGCAATAAAAACCTGTGCTGCCAAATTACCACAATACAGCGACTAATATAGCTTATACCCCTCGCGGTATCGGATAAGATAGCGTATCAGTGATAACCGAATTATCACATCAATGGTTTTACCGCAGAAATGAATAATTAGACAAAGTCCCAAAGTATCTATTCGCATAAATACAATCAAGGCTTAACTAAAATTAAGTGCTTGAAAGTAAAAGACATCTTAATCTGTGGGTCCTTAGACAAGTTGCCAATCCCTAACGCTCAATCGTCAATCGTAAACGAAAGGTAGCTGTCTTTGTCGCACTAAGATGAAAGATTGACAGAGAGAAAACTACGATAGGCTACTAAGCGTTAGCGATTGGTAACTTGGCTAAGCATCCTGTTTTCCCGTTCAAATATTACCTAATTGTCAATACCTGCATAGAGTTTAATTCTATAATTTTTAACTAACAATTTCATTGGATGATAAAAAATATAAGTGAAATTTTTTACTAAATTACCTGGTGACTATATATTATGTATTATGTTTATATTAGAAAAGGAAAAAGTTTGTTCAATGTCACACAATGACACTCACACACACATCTGCTTTTTCTCCGTTTTTACTTTTAATATTATCTACGATGTAGAATTCTGACTGAACTGACAACTGTTACAATTAAGATGCAACGGTTTCTACAAATCGCTCTAGCACAAGCGTCGGTCTTTTTGGGCTATTACCGCACACTATGTCTTTAAATACTAGTCGAAACTACTACACATGCACATTAAGTAATAGTGAATAGTTGAATTGTAAAATTGTTGTTGATCAAATAAATAACTAAATAAATGTTCATATCACACAAAATAAGTAGCACAGAAAAAACGAAAAGGCAGTTATGGGACCCTGAAGCTTTTTAGATTTATGAGAATGTCATATTTTCTATTTACTTGTTTATACTACACTCATACATATACAAAATGTGATTTACCTAACATTTTTATTTCAATTTGATGATGTGTTTTACTAGTTTTTTCTCACGATTTTGTTTAAAATTGTGTATATTCATAATGATCTTAAACATATACATACAGCTCGATCTACTGTAAGGTGGCGAGCTTGTATATTTGAATACTAAGCGTCTACAACAAAAAATATAAAATGGTATTCTGAAATTCTTTGACTACTTTCATCTTTGTTTATTTGTCTCTGATTGAATTAATCATAATTTTCCTATTATTCATATATGACCCTTTATTTATTTATGTATATATTAAGTATATTTTAAACCTAATTAAATGTTATGAAAGAACGTCTACAATTTATAATCCAGTGTATACTAGTAAATTCTACATAATACGTAAGTTAATGTCGGTTCAGAACTTTACCTATATGTGTGCTCTTCTGCAAAGTTTCCTGTACTAGGTATTCCAATTTTATTTGTAAAGTAACTATCACAGTCACCGGAGCCCGAGAATACCTAGTAAGTAGCGGTAAGTCTCTGTACTTAATAGGAAATGGTAGTTGCTGTAAAGATGTTCTCAAAGAAGGTAATTTCCAGTCTGCTCCGGTATTTAATTACCTACATACCTTTACGTGAAGCATTTCCCTAGCCTGGGTTCTAGTGACTCTATTAGTTTGTTTCAAAATGTAGAAAAGCAATGAAACTAGACATGTAGATAAATACCTTTTACTATCTTGTTGAAGACAGTAAATTCCTGATTTCATTAGGACCGACTTTACATGCCTTTACAAATATTGAACAAGTATTTTATATATTTTTTTACATAATCAAAATTTATTACAGAGATAGGTCTAATTTACCTAGTAGTGCAGTCAGGAGACCCCACTATTGAATTTTGACTCGCCTTATATTTATTTGTCAAGTTCTAGTTCATTCGCAATAATAATTTGACTATTATTTTTTTGATATTCTATGATACGATAAAATACTATTTCGTTATTTTGGCCCACTTGTAAAGTATTCGTTATACAAAATTTTATTCAAAAATGACTTAGGCAAAGCATTTTTGGAACTTATATGTAGTTAGCTGGTGTAACTATTAGCTATTTAGTGTTTAGAATTTACTAGATTCTATGCGGAAAGTGAAGACACCTGGCAACAAGGCATGCCCATAAATCTCACGTGCCGTTAACTTTCCGCACAAACTCTACATAAAACACGTTTTTCGGTCTTAGAAAAAAGCAATCACTTTGGAATAGACAATTCAGTCAATTATCCGCAACTTGATTATTGTTTAGATGTGGGTAGGTGTAGGTACTTGATGGTTCAACTGAAAAGCTTATTTCCGAGAGATCGGATGCGTTAATAAGTAAAATGAAATCTGCGTAAGTAGATCGAACTTTTTAAGAGGATTATATCTTATTTTGCAAATGTATTTTTATCATTGGTACTTATTGACCGCTTTATTGATATGGTTACGGTCATCTGGGTCACTATTTAAACCGTCATTTTAAGAATATGGATTGACAAAATGAGTAATTTTCTGATAGTTACCTAATTGACCTACCCAGTCTACCCACTGACTTGATGATAGGCTATATGTAGCTGTGGTTACATGTTGTCACTCTTAATTTACATAACAATAGAGTCGATCGCAAATTCAAAGCATGTGACACATGTGAGTGGGTACAGACCCACCTTCAAGAGGTCACCCACTGAAAAGTAAAAATGGACTTAGAACCAGGGATCGGAACCGGTTTTTTAGAAAAACCTCGTAATAGCTAGCTAGTTTAATATGTTTTACACTTTTTATGTATTTTTCAACATTTTATGTAATCATTAAAATCATATTTTTGAATTACTCCATTAACAAAAAAAATATATACCGAAGAACGAAAAAGAACGGAATTCGAACCGTTTTTTTGTATGGAGAAAAAACCGTTATCCGATCCCTGCTCAGAACATTTCGTTAAAACAACTGGTTTTATGTAGAATAAAAATCAGACAAATGTCTTATTTTTTGGGCATAGACACTTCAACTAGTCATGTAATTTGCCTCAAAGAATTAAAACGAAAGAAATTCTACATTTCATCGGCGTCCATGTATCAGTTGATACAAAGTGCGTCGATTTATATACATAAAATTTTGATATAGGTAATAATAAAATTGTATCAACGTTCTTTTTTTTATGTGACGAAGGTAAACAACTGAGCTCTCAGCCCACATGATGGAAAGCAGGAACTGAGGCAAATGGACATAGTGGACAAAAAATCGCCTATGCCCTGAGGACTTAGATGGATTGCCTCTATCTAAGTACACCGGCTATCTTACCCCCAAACCGGAACACAGTACTAACTATTTAGCGGCAGGTTTACGGGTAAGACGATGGTAGCTATCCGGGCGGACCCTGCACGAGATCCTACCACCAGCAAAAGCTGTCCCCGTGCTACTCAGGAAGTCTCGTGTCAAAAGACGGTATTGGCACGATTTCGCAGGAATACTAGTAATAGAAATAATCTTCCTTGCGTTTCTTGGTACATATTAACCGGCGGCAAAGAAGCCTGCTTTCGTGCCTGCTCTCTTCCTCAAAAGCGTTCTCATTAATCAACACATAACTTCTGACTATTAGAGACTTCATCTCTAGTTATTGTAGTATGTCTGCATCTATTTTAAATCAGGTTTATGTTTTGTTTTTTTATTTAATACATGTTAGCTGTAAGATGTATTACTATTTGAAAAAATAAGTACCGCTGAGTTTCTTGCCGGATTCTTCTTGAGTCAGTGGTGTAGGGTTAGAACCGGAAGTAGTTTTTTTCCTTTGCTATTTAGTTTAACGATTCAAAAGCGCTCGTTGCTGGGCCTATTCGAATAAATAATACTTTGACTCAGGGATCGGATACCGGTTTTTTGTCCATACAAAAGAACGGTTCGATTTTTTTTCTTTATTCGTTTTATAAATTCTTTGTTAGTAGAGTAATTTAAAAAAATGATGTTGGTAATTTCATAACATTTTGAGTACTACAAAAAGAGCGTATTTTTTTTTTAAATATTAAGATTTTTCGAGGTTTTTCAAAAAACCGGTTCCGATCCCTGCTTCGACTTTAACTATAATTAAAATATAAAACAGGTTTTATTTGATTAAAAAATGTTTGAAGTTCAAATTGAAATAAGAAAGACAATTATTTAGAACGCTTAATTTCTGAAAACGTTAATAGGTAAGATACCTAGATGCACCATTAATGCACCGGAATGTTTTATATGTAGCTGCAACAGATGTTGAGAAATGTTGCATTTAGACTACTGCCTATTCATTTAATTTTAGTGTGTGTCATATAATATTTAATAACAATACCGACATTTTGTTAATTGTTATTTTTAATTAATTGTTTAGCGTTTTGACATTTGTAACTTAGTATGTATGGTATCTAATTTCGATTTATTATAGTATGTAAGCGACTTGGTTATTGTACTGTAATGCTTATGTATTTTTGAATGAATAAATGAAATATATTATTATTTTATTTTACTTCAGCTATTATGTTGCCTACACTAACAATAAAATGTATGAATCGAATGAGATTGAACTAATTTTGTATTTGATAGCTGTATTTAAATTTTTCCAACAATTTCATTATAATATAGAAACAATACAATTATGGTGCCACGGCCACAAAAAATGAAGCAGAATAAAAAAACTTAAGTGCAAGGCTTCTGTATTAATTGATTTAAATCTTACTTAAGCTTTTCAATAAATGCGCTTAAACTAATTGATATAGAAAAAAAAACTAACTTTCCGGAATATCGTACATAATAAATAAACTTTTTCAAATTGGTACCTATGAAACTCCTTTCCATTATTGCGTTAAACAACACATAAATTAGCATGTAAAAAACATAGATGTTACCAACTTATTTTTAATTTGAACCGGGTAGATTTTTGTGATTAAATTGTCTTTTCAGATTATAACATAGGTATAATGGTACATATAATACAGGAAACCTATGTTGTATCCACACTGATTACCTTTATATTTTGTTCTCAAACTTTGTGTGAAATTCTTATTACTTTGCATCTATTTATATTTTCATCAATTGGTACTTCAAAATGAAATTTTTAACCTTATATTTTTTCATTCAACGAAACAAACAGATTGTTGTTTTCATTGAATTAATATTAAATATTACTTTTTTAATGTACTTTATTATTATTATACCTATTAAATTCATTATTATTTATTGCAACGAAATTGTATATCCTGGCTTAATTTGCATGATTGGTATAAATCTGTTTATAAAACAGATACTTATATACAATAAATCCATGTCATTAACATAATATAATTATTTTTAATAATATATCTTTAAAATATGAGCATTTTTCAAGTAATTCAATTTTTTTATATTTGTCGATATAATAAAAAATATCTATGTAGTTCTTCTATATTAACTCGCTTCCATAAAACGACGAATTCACAAATACCTCACTCAAAA
The DNA here is from genome assembly GCA_025490895.1 of Thaumatotibia leucotreta. Taxonomy (NCBI): domain Eukaryota; kingdom Metazoa; phylum Arthropoda; class Insecta; order Lepidoptera; family Tortricidae; genus Thaumatotibia; species Thaumatotibia leucotreta. Next base: position 98,668 of record JALPQI010003331.1, read on the forward strand.
TCACACTTGTTTTCAATCCCGTAATACGAGTATTCCACAGTTCATCTCAAACCACGTCATCCTAACTAGCACTCCCAATCAATTTTAGTACTTACCTCAGGAATCTCCGGGCGAGCTTACGGAATCGGGAACTTTTCGAAGTTCGAACACAGGAAGGCGCGAAAATGCAGCAAGTTCGAATGTGGCCCACCGCGGTGGGACTCCAGCATTTATAGGCTGGGGGGCGGGGCCACGGAACGCAGGCGTGGGCATCGCTCTTCAGTTAACGTGGGTGCTTATGTTTCTCTGAAAGAACATACAATAATTAGTTACTCTGAAAGAACATACAATAATTAAATAATCATAATTTTAGCTTGATGAATGTTGAGAAAAAAATTAAAATGTGTCTGAAATGGGGTATAAAAACATACACCGTACGCCACGGAAACTTTTTTAATCAGTTGCATTACTTACTAGGTAAATTATATTAATTTAGATATTACGAGTAGACAGTAAGTATTTACGGGACAATGAGAAAACAACAACACCCAAATCCAGTTTTTTCAGACACGGGAATTTTCAGGATAAGGTATTATAGGTACCTCAATTATCGGAGCTTTAAAAAAAGGTTAGATCGTTTTATAACAATAATTGGTTTGACGGTAATTTCATAAATTATGAGCCACGTAACGACAGAAACCCCAGTAAACAATTTTTTTGTAATATTACAGGTATATATTTTATGTGACAATGAAAACGATTCTAATATTGTACACTAAAAAAACGTTGTCTTAGTGTTGTTTATTTTGTGCAGCTTTAGCAGGAAAATGAATAAAAGTGGTTATTCATTAAAATTCAACATTTCATAAAATACCTGCTGTCAGAATTCATTTAAGAAACAGTTTTAATTTTGTATCGGGCCTGAAGGCATTGGTCGTATTCAATGACATTTTCAATTTAAAAAATAAATTCAATTAATTACTTTTAAGCTTGTTTTACCCTCCTTCTCATCCTACCATTTGCTTCCTAAAATACTGGTTTGGAACTGAGTACCTTACTCCAGTAGTATTATGTTACAGATATGAATTCATTAATACCTTAAAATTTCATCGTGCATTTGCAATATTATACTATTTTCTTACCTCCAATTGGTATATTATACTTATCAACTTGCTAGGTTAGAAGACATTTGTGAATAAGAGGGTTAGTACCTTAGGTACACACCTACCCAGTCTAAGAACCTATAATCTGACAACGACGTTTAATACAGTACGCGTTAAGGTAGTTTAGTCTAGATGTAATTCAACAAACTTATTTCTGTAATAAACTTAATCCTATTGACTAAAAGTAGATACAATAAACTAGATACAATAATATTAAGTAATATTTAGGTGACAAACTACAAAACTGAAACGCAATGCTGAACTAAACTTTTTGGACATCTTCGCTAGTTGGGTGGGCTAGGTTTACGCCCTGCGATTTTGGTGCGGCCGTAACGGCGTCGGTGGGGCTACAGAGGAAGAGGAGTATCGGTGCCGCTCGCCCTATCCTCTGCAGCCGAAATGTGGCGGCATAACAGTTACAGACACAGTTAGACCTGAAATGCCACCGGATGCCGGGAAATCTTCCGCCACTCACGGTCTCCTTGTTGCGGTCTCGGAAGGGTCCGTTGGATGGATACCGAAGAGGAATAAGGCGCGCCCAGCGCAGAGGGTCTTCGGACATTCGCGAAAGACCTGCTCGCAAGCAACTACCGCCTGCGGGATCGCGAATGTGTGCGAGAGCGTTCTCGTAACCCCGCCCAAAAAGCAAAGGGTTGTAAAGGGTGTCCTAAAAATAACGCAAGATTTGAGTTCGATGAAAAATACTTATTTCTTATTTTTTACTTTTATTTCTTAATTTAATCATAAAGTACAGCGAATAGGGTTTAGTATGATAAAGCACGCCGAGAAATTATTTCGAAGGCTTTGCTGTGACATACCACTCTTTTGTTCAAATGTTCTATGAAATTTGCATAAATATGGCTGAATTTCGTTGCTGTAGTGTGGAATCATCTCCTTCACCCCGATCACCCATAGGTATGGGTGATCGATAGCTTACTGATATAGAACTTTTACTATAAATAACCCCATAAAAACCAATTTATTATATTAAATCGCAATATTTGGGATTCACTGAAACGAAGGGAAAACGGCGAGAAAATGGATACAAAACAGTTTTTTGTCTAGGTTTGAACAGGGCTACAGGGTGATTTACTATTATAATACTTAACCCTATTCTGTGTACTTTATATGTCAGGGAGTAAAATAGAAATTGGTAAAAAATTGTGCATTTTCATTAAATTTTAATTTTGCGTTATTTTTGGTTATAAGTGGGTTTTTAGAGGGTAAACCTTAGGCTTCATTAACCAAGCGTTGTCGGACCATGCTTAGTGTAGGGTTCCGTAGTAATTGAAAAACGGCTGATCCGACCATTTTCAAAATAGTTTTATTTTAAAGTATTCTATAATATATTATATATTCATGATGTTTTTCATATTTTTGGACCCATGGACCAAAAGATGGAGCGGGGGATACAATTTTATTATTATTCTGGACCGGCTATCTCCTAAAATATTGACTTGAGAAAAATAATTTTCTTTTGGGGCCCTTATTATTTTTGAAAGACCTATTAATTTATACCCCATACCAATAAAGAAGACATTCACACTTTATAACTAGGGAGGGTACCCAAAAATGGTTTTTTTCGTACACTTTATTCTACCACTCAGTCGGCAGGTTTGATATGTATACTCGTACTATAATACTTATACTTTAGCCTGTATAATGTCCCACTGCTAGGCACAGGCCTCCTCTCATATATGAGAGGGATTGGGCTATAGTCCCCACGCTGGCCCTAAGCGGGTTGGGAACTTCACATACACCTTTTAATTTTTTCGCGGATGTATGCAGGTTTCCTCACGATGTTTTCCTTCACCGAAAGCGAACGGTAAATATCATCTGATATTCCGTACATAAGTTTCGGAAAAACTCATTGGTACGAGCCAGGATTTGAACCCATGACCTCCGGATTGAAAGTCAAACGTCTAAACCACTGAGCCACCACCGCTTCCTTTGATATGTATACCTGTCCCGAATTGCACATTTCTAGTACTAGTGGCCTATGCTATGGATAGACAGACGGACACGGCGAAACTATAAGGGTTCCTAGTTTACTACGGAACCCTAAAATTGACCAGATGAGGATACCAAAATACGGCTAGATATCTAATTCGTTTGTGTTGCAAGATCAAGAGCTCACAGACCCCACATTGGTAGATGTTTTATTATTGGGCTTCATAATTAACAAGATCTTATGTCACCGGTTGGCACAAGAAGTTACCCAATTAATATTCCTAACTTGTAAATTGACTCCAAGTCCAAACAATTGATTAGTTCTGACTTCACACCTGACGACGTTGTTAGTACTCGTAATATGGAGGGATAGCACACGACGGATATTGTTTGTCTTATCAATGGAACTGAGAATTTACTGATTATATTATACATCAATATTATTAATCAAATTGACTGTGTTCCATAGGCTGTAGGTTCCCATGGGAACTACGGCCCTTCAAAATTATTTTTACATTGTACTGTATTTGTTTCCATATTTATATTTCTGAGGATTCAGTTTATTTAAAGATCTGTCGAGGCGATTTCAGAAGAGTATGGAAACAACAAATTGGAATGAATAAATTAGAAGATGATGTGCCATATGCGTAAGTATACTTAATACTTTTATACTCTGCTTAAAACAGGGATAGCAGTTAGACCTAGGCTCTCCGAAATGTGTCGCAAGCAGTGGCAAAATTTACGTGAGTTAACACGTTTTTTTTATATTATAGGATCTCACGATAGTTTGCATAAAATAATAAAATTTAAAGGATACTGAATTCAATAAATTATGCCAGTGTG
>JALPQI010003332.1:0-52500 GCA_025490895.1 Thaumatotibia leucotreta
GAGCATAGCTCAAGACCGCGAAAAGTGGATATCTTTGGGAGAGGCCTTTACCTGAGTGGGGTTCCTTATATTTTTATAAATTGTTTAAGAAGAAATAAAATGTAATTTACCTACTGCTACTTATTAGTAAATAAAATATATGTACAAGGTATAGGGTATATTACTAACTAGCATAGTAAAAAAAAACATATATATATATATAGTAAATTGTAAAATAGTTTTTTTAAGGAAATAAAAGGCTTTTTATTTTATTTTTTTTATTTTATTTATTTATTTATATATTCCTGGCGATGTTTAGAGACTAGGTATAAGTCATGTAGGAAAGGTTATAACCTTTCTAGCTTACTATCTCGAACTCCGAAATTCGAGAGGCGGATTTTGGAGTTATCGGTAGGGCAGGTGGACTTAGCCTAGTTTTTGAGATAAGTAGTTACAACTTTTAGGAGAAAAGATTTTGTGACATATCAACGAAAAATTTAGAATAATAGCTGACAAAAAATCAGAGATATAATTAATTATACATAAACAGCAAGTATAAATAATACAATTTTAAAGAAAGTCGCAAAATTTTACCTATTTCGGTAATAAAATACATGTATGTTTTCAAACTTTATAGCCGCTACGATTTGGAAAGAAATTGTGATGTTATCGGGGCACAGGGATCACATTGTCGATGGCGTTTATGGCGTTATGTTGATAAGTCCGTATACAAATACAATGCCTTGAAATATAATCGCCGTCGACAATCCTTTTGCCCAGAATTGTGATGTTAATCTTTTTATCAAATTATACAAATAAAGGACAATTATTTTTTGAGAAATTTACCGTCTTTGATATAATCATTATAATCTTAGGAATTAATGATGAAGTTTGTCAGGATACTCGTTCGCGCCGTGTATAGGGATTAATGCGTGTAGAGACCATATTGTGTGCTGAATCCGAGCCATAAACTTGACATTGACAAATTTACCTATACCAATCGTCAGTAGAATCAAAAAATACAGGGTGATTGGTAATCCGATGCAAAGCTTTAGGGTGAAGTAAGTATAGACCATTTCGAACCATTTTCTTAATTAGTTCTTAAGTCCTAATTTCAATAACTGGTGATGAAGATATCTCAAATGAAAACACGATACTTAGGCATGTTTTCTAATAACAAAAAAATTACACCTCGTTTTTTTTTAATGATGTTAAAAATGGCATTTAAACATTTTTCATTATGGATCATGAACTTCAAAATTCTGTAAAAAAAAACTTTTATAAAACAGAAGCTTTTATTATGTTTTCATAGATTGTGTACACGTTCCTATAATTAAATAAAATAAAAAATAGTACGTTTATCGCTTAACTTGGTCAAAAATTACCAGTTTATTTTAAACTTTGAGTATTTTGGCCAAAAACACCAAAAAAATTATTTAAAAAAAATAGTCAGACTTCGTCAAAGACAACAGTGGCTTAAATGGTTCTAAATGGTCTATACTAACTTCACCTTAAAGCTTTGCATCGGACTACCAATAAACCTGTATATTAGCATTGCATTATTCCATAATCACGCACTTTTGAAACACTATCTTGATTTTATTACGAACATAAATCCTTATTCCTTAGGGTCCCGTACATTTTTAGTAAAAAATATTGATATTAATTAACTAGTATTAACATGAAAATATATCTGCGAACGTGTCTCCCGTTGCTGAATGATTTTACAGTCACCATCATGTAAATCACAAACATCTGAGTTGGCTGAAGTGAGAATGCATATTCAGATATTTTTGGGCACTGTGGTACTTACGTCACATAAAAATGCTTCTGTGCTTCGCTTAAGCCCCGCATTGTGTCCAGCGTCAAAGGAAGTTTTTAATGTTATACTAACGACATGGCCCGAAACTGGGCATTGTTCGCTAAACGGGACCGGGCCGAACAGACCCGGTAATCGGGAGACAAAACCCGGTTCGACACGCATCAAGCCCAACTCATTTGCCGCTAATCAAAGTAGCATCCATGATTGATTTCTGAAGGCCACGAATTTAAAAGATGCAATTTATTTCTGTTGCTCCTTAATTTTAACTATCGTGAGACATAAGTAATACCTAAATATGATTATTTGTATATTTATCACAAGTATTTTTTTCCTGTCAAAACATCCGTGACGCTTTCAAATATATGTAATTACTACCTATTTATAATGTAAGTATCTATTTTATCATTATGTTGTCGCTTATCCACTTACGGAGCTCGAAATGAATTGAGCTTACCTTGAGACTAGATCGATTTGTGCAAAATTGTTCAATGATTTTTTTTTAAACTGTACAATTTTTATACTTACTTACTCACTTACTCCGTTGGCTCAGCGACCCGAAGTGGATCTTGGCCTCCGACACGAGTTGGCGCCAACGCTCCCGGTTTTGAGCGATCTCCTCCCAGTTTCCCGCGTTCAGGGCGCGAAGGTCCTTCTCTACCTCGTCCTTCCACCGGTACTTAGGTCGGCCAACCGGCCTGCGGCCGCTGGGCCGCCCCAGGTAGGCTCTCTTTACTGCCCTGTCATCTGGCATTCTTGTGATATGTCCGAGCCAGCGGAGTCTTGCAGATTTAATCTCCCCGATAATGTTTGGCTCCGCGACAATATCTTCCAGTTCTTGGTTCTTGCGGATTCTCCAACTGCCATCCTGCCTCTGCGTTGGCCCCAGGATTTTTCGGAAGACTTTCCTCTCGGCAACTAGGAGCTTATTTTCTTCTTTTAGGGTCAGCGTCCAAGCTTCACAGCCATGCATCAAGATTGGCCTTATTAGAGTCTTATAGATGCGTATCTTGGTTTTTCGATTCATGAGCTTGGACACTAGCACCTTGTGAAGTGCAGCCGTGCATCTCAGGGCACCTTGGATGCGAAGTTCAATTTCCTCTTCCCTGCAGTTAATATCATTTACCACGCAGCCCAGGTATTTGAACTTCTCCACTCCCTTATAATTGACGCCGTCTACAAGTAAGCTTTCCCTAGCCTCCTTGACATTCCTATATCTCCGCATCCGCAAGTACTCCGTCTTCTCTCTGCTGATCCCAAGACCGACTTCCAAGCCTTCCTTCACCAGCGCCCGCGTCCGCTCCACGACAGTCGCGCTGTTTTCGCCAAGCAAGGCTAGGTCATCTGCGTACCCTATAATCTTATGTTGGCCGTTTAACATCACTCCGCCGTCTAGCATTTCAACTTTTCTTATGACGTGTTCGAGTGCAAAGTTAAACAGCATAGGTGACAGCGCGTCTCCTTGTTTAAGGCCAGTAATGACTTCGAACTCATCTGTCAGCTCCCCTCCAACTCTGACCCGCATCTTACTCAGTCCTGTGGCCACCACAATTATCCTCACAAGTTTCTCTGGGATCCTAAAGTTTCTTAGTATGGAAAAGAGCGACTCTCTGTCTATACTGTCATAGGCCTTGGCAAAATCAACAAAGAGAATGTGGATTTCCTGGGCGTACTCCCACCTCTTCTCCATTAGTTGTTTTAGGAGGAAGACAATTTTTATACATAAATTAAATCTGACTAACCTAACCTATATCTAAGATTGGCCCTTGTGGCATTGTACCGAGGATGCTGGCGGCATTTCCTCACTGTATCCCACAGCCTTTCGCAATTCCAGCAAACAATTTACGTGCTATGGCGCCCCATTTTTATTTTTAGTACTATTTATTTTTAGTATTATCATAAACTAAACGGTGTAACTAGATCCCATTGAGCATTATACGCGACACCTCGTACAATTTGTCCGTCGGAGGCAAACACAAGTTGGCTCTTTTCGGCAAGGCTGGCCATTCTCGACAGACGTCGACAACTTTGTTGCTCGCGACTTCCTGCCCAGTTTCAAGTGTTCCAACTAAAAACGCGTTGCAAATTACTACTTAAATGGGTATTTATTTTTTGTAAAATGAACAAATCATTTATTAACAAAAATATAGTAACATAAAGGGTAATTTCAGAAAAATAAATAAATAAATAGTTATCACGCAAGCACTGATGGAGATATTAGGTCAGGTAGAGGAAAGATTGGGTAGGACTGCGCCGTCGCTTAGGCCAATGAAGTTTTTGATGGAATTAAATTTGTGGCGCGTACCCCGAATACACATGCTTGTAGCACGGAGTATGGAAATTATAATTTTCGATCTAAGCCAGCCCATTACTACGCTAAGGGATCTGTCCCAACGATCAGCGATTGCTTCGCCGAGATGTTTCACGAAAGCGGACATCTGAGGTGCGAATATCCCATCCACGGATGTTACAAGGGGAGTAAATGTCGCATGACGTTTTTCACAAGAGTTCAAATATTTTCGTTTCTTTTCCTCTTCGGCGGATTTAAGTACGGCTGCTGCCGGACGTGAGATGTAAGAGGGAGCGTCAGTGTCTACGACACGGATATCAAATAACGCCTCCCTCTGTGCATCCCAAACGCCACGGCAGCAAAGGTCTCCCCGAAGTCCGCAGTCACCTTCCGTGATGAGGGGTTCTTTGACTACATTCCCCCAGGCGTGTTGACATAGCTCACAAAATAAGTCCCGGATTTCGTTGTGACGGCGTGTAATTAATCCGCCAGTTTTACAGCAGAGAGCGTGGTCCACGTCAAAAACATCATTGCCGCAGCCGTCACATGATTTAGGCATGGAGATAGGTGTTCTGTGGTATCTTAGTGCCAATGCATCTCTGAATTCCATTGGGGATAGGCCAAAGTGGTCTTTTCTTGTAGGGATAACCGAGAGCCAAGTAGACGATTTAGTTTTAGTTTTCGTGAAAATTGAACGTTTAGAAAAGTGTTCCAAGTATAAAAGCTCATTGTGTGATTGAATAATTTAGTTGACTGCGGAATGAGGGGCATGAGTATTGTATTATGAAACGAACCCAAAAGGAGTTTCATAATCGGATTAAACGAGTGTTTTAATGTCAGGCAATTAGTATTTTTTTTTTATTATTATTATTATAAGTAACTTAACGTATTTGTGCATAAATGCATGGCCTAAAGTTTTTTCTTCTAGGTCAGCTATTTGTTAGGATTAATATTTGTACCTAGCTATAGTTGTAGCGTGTAGCTTGTTTACACGCAGTATCTATCATCCTATAGATATAAGTACCAGCGGTCAAAGGCGCCTAGCCTTGTAAGGGATTGCATATACCCGAGAAATTTGACCGGTGGTTGCTAAGACCGAGTGGCCGAGGGGTACAGGCATCAGCCGCGAAAGCTGAGTACGTGGGTTCGATCCCCACCTCGGACATAGGTGATCTTGGTCGTTTTTCTTCGGTATATGACATCTTATATTTATAATTTATATAGTATTAAGTAGTGTGGCTACTGGAGAAAAATTGAAAGTACAAATCAAAATATTTAGTTAATAAATAATTTGATTTGTGTTTTCGCAATATGTTCAAAATTATTTATTTTTTGCTAAATATTTTTATTTGTTTTCATATCTTTGTTATATCAATATTCATAAGAAGACAAAGGTTATAATATAAGTTATTATTAACATTAATTACTAATTAGGCAGGGTTGTCTAAACCTCGAGGCAAATACAATATTTCCGGTGACCGGTCGGCAAACACGCCGACTCGCTTGATTAACAAACTTGCCGACCCTGATTGCCGCCGGATAAATGGCCGTTTGTCTAAATCTTTCCGTGGCCGTACCATGAGCTGCTATGCTATTCTCTTATTCACACATTCGACGCCGCGTTCGTCAACGAGCTCGACGACGAGACAGCCTAGTCTAAAATCCTAGCCGTTTTATTTAACATTAGGTTCATACATTAAACGTCAAACTCTCGACGCAGTGTAGTTTCAGCTCAGGCCACATTCGTCGCCGAGCACTAGTGTCGTTTAAAGTACATTAGTGAATACCATTTTTAGGATCGACGCTGCCGCAGCACTGACACAGCGCTGACAGCAAGGCGGTTTCCTTAGTGAATAACACTGCTGCCACCGCATTATTAACGCGGACACACTTTCTATCTGGCTTTCAACAATACGCGAGAACGAGCGGAATGGAGAGAAAGTAAGTTCGCGTTGATAATGTGGCGGCAAACTCATGGTAAGCACACTGTTTATTCGCTAAATTGGCCGTAATTATTAACAATTTTATTATAACTTTTAGACTGAAATGTATTTTGCGCTTTTTGGAGTACGTTTGACTTACATGGGTGAGTTGATGTAAGTAATTACGATGTATTTTTAGAATAGGTATAGTTATGTGCGAATTATTAAGTACAATAAGAATGCCTCATGGCATTAAGTCCGCGTGTTGTATTTGAAGTGTTTCTTTTGTGCAAAAAGGTTTAAATAAATAAGTAAATGTTTACAATATCGAGTGCCCTATTTACATTTCTATTTTCTCTTTGGTAAGGTTCTGTGACTCGTATACTTGAATTATCGAGACAAATACATATAGATAGTTTCACGAGAGTTGAGGTCACACACAACAACGTGTCGTGTATACACAAGGGAATTAGAAATTTGAGTTTTTTTTCGCACTGGTAGCAAATCTAATTGTATCTTTAAGATTGATCAAAAAGTTTGTTCAAGGGATTTGCTTAAATATTTTGACGCAAATTTACATTAAGACATTCATTCATTATTGTTTTGCAATTAATACTTTATTTAGATGTGTGTTATCATTCACCTCATGAAATTACCTATAACACTCTTATGGTTGGGTTGACGTTTTGTCCAAATCCAATCATGTTACAAAAAAGTAGGTTGAAAAAAATGTTCCAGGTATCTGGCTGATAAATAAATACACAAAGACATGCACATGGTCTATGAACATAGGACTTTCAGCTTCGCAGGCAAGACTGGGCTACGAAGGCCGTCATGTTCACAGCATTTCACAGTCTTCAAACGACTACACCCGTATAAAAACACTCGTTCCTGTTTAATTCTATTTGTTTCGTTCCGCTGCAGATCGGCACTCCGCTGATTGGTCCCGTGGGAGGGGGAACGAGGGAGAAAGGGGGGGGGGGGGGATATTGTGAAACTTCAAACGCTGACTTATTGTTCTTCGACACACCTGGGAGCGGAAAAAGTCGAACGCATTGCGACAGGACCTATCGTTTGGACAGCGCGTCTTGCGAGGCTGATTGAAGCGAGAATATAGCTCTTCTAAAATCGTATTTATAATTATTAGTATGACTTTAAAACGAGAGATTAAGCCACTATTGCAAATGCCATCTTCACGGGGGTTACTATGTTGTAAGTCTACTAATAATCCCACAATGTCGTAACAGATGTGCTTACCAAAGAAAAAAACAACTGCCAAAGACTCTCTCTGGTTGTCACGGGATTCAAACCTCTGGATTGCCGGTCCAACGTGCTTCCAATTACACCAGACGACCTTCCGTCGATTCCAGCGAATTTAGTCAATGGTATTGTGAAGCTAATCACTAGCGACATCTGTACTTAATTTTACGAAGGTACTACAACCTTAAGCCACTCAAAGACGTGTGTCTATCACAATCGTCCGCAAACTCGACAACTCTCCGTTGCGTTGAATTTTCTATAAAGGGCGCTGTAATCAATTCATGATCAGTAAACATCAAATTGTTTTATAATTAAGCAAATTCATAACGTATTCATAAATCTTGTTAATACAATGATATTGCTATTACGACTTTTTCAATCAGCGAGGGTACTTGAGCACTTTGAGCAGTCTCCTATATAGTACGAAAATACTTCACTTCCGTCGACCATTGCTCATAAGAAGGCTCAAGGTCGTTCAGAGTAATAGAACGAGCTAATCTGGGTGTTTCCCTATGTGATCAGAACCGCAATGAAAACTGAGATATGTGAAGAGAACCTCTTGAGAAAGAAGTTTACCAACACATAAGTACTTTAGGTCAAAAAATTGCCTGGCTAGTGACAGTGGAGCAGGCACTTTGTACGCAGAACTAAAAAGACCCGTGGAGCAATAAGTTTCGTGAAAATCGAATTAATGACGTAAGAAACCGCTAGTTAATAGTGAAGATCTCTTAAAAGAGGTATTTGTTCAGCAGTGAATGATTTCCAGCTGATATTATTATAATATATATGGCTCTAAGTGTTGCTTCAAAGGCCTGAAAGGGACGCGATCTCCAGGTTGGTATGATCTTCTTATTGCTGCAAACTTTTCGATCTCGTAAACCACCCACGTCGCTTATCTGTCAACTCGTCACTGTCAGTAAATATTTCTAAGTTTTTTGAGGATTTATTGTATTCTGCATTAGCAAGTAGCAACTAAGCTTCTTACATAGAAAGGAAATCAAAAAAACTTACTATTTATGTGACGAGCTATAATACTCGTAGCCATGGTGCTGAAAATTAGATGTTCCTATGTATCTGTGTGTGTAACACCTACATTACATATCTATCTTATATCATATTTATCTATACGCAGATATAGATACCTAGCAAGCAGCAGAGTTATCATAGTGGACACATTCGTACGATCGCCAATCCGCTTGACCAGTGTGCCAATTATAGGCATCACCTCATAACGCGTTCATAGGCATAAATAGGCAATAGGAGAGGTCTATGTCCTGTAATAGGTTGATGATGGACTACCTAGTTTAATTTAAGAGGTAAGTATTAGAAGCTTTGTTTATATAAGGTCCCAATTTATTAGATGCAGATATTTTCACAGCTGATAGTACTCGGTCTCTGGAGTATATTAAACCGTGAAACATTATAGCTTTTACGATGTTTTTTTTGGAGAAAACGGAAAAACAAATTTGCTACGTAAAACAACCTGTTTATGTGATTATTAAATGGAAACTCATGGAACAGAATAGATTCTAGTACCTCTTTTACGTACCACTTAACTGGAACTGGCCACTTCACGTCGATAAATTAAAACTTGATTGTCAATGTCATGTTATTTTCCGTTGGATTGTGTCGTTTGATGACATGACAGACAGTTAAATATTTATTTTTACATGTCGAGCAATTATCGACTTAAATTACGTGAGTAACCCGTGTGATAAATATTTAAATATGACAGAGAGTTTATAATTATTTCTTTTGTTAGGAAAATGAAATCAAAAAAGTTACATGAAAAGATTTCTTAATTTATAGTTAAAGTTAATTATTTTAATGTAAAGTATCATGTGTTAAAATATCTGCAACTAATAAATTAGTACCTTATATATTGGTTCATGTGTAGTTAAGAATGTCCCTGATATTCTTTCTGAAAACGAATCTTCAGATACATAATAAATTGTCTGTAAAGTACGTCTCAGACGATACAATCAAGACGACAATCGGAGATCGTCTGATCAACTAATTTGTATGCCGATTGGCCAAATTATGCCTCGACATGTTTCATCTGAATTTTCAGAATCCTAAATAAGAAATATTTACCTATGTAAATGTGACTCTACCTAATACAAAGTCGATACGAGTAGAGTCTCCGTTTTGTTTTTGGGCCAAAACTCTTTTGTATGTTTATCTATCCCTCTGTTTCATTTCTCAACAAATTAGGTTTTGATTTAATAATATAAGTATAGAACATCAGCAACTTTTGTTTTTTTTACATTTGAATTTTAGTTACAGTTACAATTTTTTTTTATTTTGAGGCAAAAGATGCGGTGAGATTAGAGCACATTGCATTGTAATCAAAAATAAGTTTTATTGACGAGATACGACGAAGAAGTTATTTTGAGAAAAGTTTTATGATTTCCGAAACCAAAGCAAATTTTATATAACATTAAAGATTCTAAATAAGGCCAGGTCTCTAGCAATGCTCGCGAGCACCCCGATACTACATAATGATCTAGTAACACCATGGTTGACGTTAAATTTACTATGAATTACCTAGGCGTTACTTTAAATGCATTGTAATAAAGGTTACAATACACTTGTTCACTCATTAATTATTATTTTTTTAATCACTCAATAACAGTAAGAGTTAAGACACTAGTTTTTTAGAGTAACTGATTATTTTTTACCTAAATAAGCTTCCCTTTAATTTAACTGAAATCAATAAAAACACGGTGCATAATCTAGTAACACCAATAAATTAACTATGAACTACCTAAGTGTTACTTTAAATGCATAGGTATTCCAGAAAATATGAAAATAAAATGGATTTTCATAAAAACGATACAGCTAGCAGGTCGCGGTAGGCGCGAGTCAATTTGGCCGTTTTGTTAGCTTCCCGCCTCGTGTTTACGCAGCACTCGCCGCGCTCGGCCGCGCTCGATTCCATCGTCAACAATCGACACCTGGCTTCGGCAAATCAAATTAAATAAGATTAAACTATTCAAGTTGAGGCTGCATTCATTTGATTTTCGGATTATACAGTGTGTTACCATGACCCAGGCTTTTCGGGCCGATGACCTGGTGAAGGTCGCAGGAGTCTGCTGGATGCGGGTGGCACAGGACCGGCCATTGTGGCAATCTTTGGGGGAGGCCTATGTTCAGCAGTGGACTTTAGGCTGATATGATGATGATGAGGCTTTTACGAAAATGAGTAATAATACGCATTAATGGCAATTGTTTTCAAGTATCAACAGTTGACAAATATTTAACTTAACTCTACAATTAATTGTTTCCTTTGAACGACCAATGTAACGTGTGTCCTGCTTAGTTGACAAACGCTGCGACTGCCTGCAGACTAGCTGTCATTGTCAAGCGCTAATTAACGATTCATTTTAAAGTACATTGCTTCTCACTGAATTTGTTTTTGGAAAATTAAATACGTTTAAAATTAAAATATTATTTAAATAATGTTCACGGTTTAGTTAAAAATTTACTTCTCAATACTCGGTTTCAATACAATTCTGCATGATGTTGACACACTGTATAAATAAAAATAAAAATCGAGGCATTGCATTAGTTAGTATATCATTATTATTAGGTTTTACTTATTACAGAACATAATTTCATCCTAATCTTCCATTTAACGCTCGAGCAAATTTGTGCATTGATTAATAAAATGAATCCTCAAAATGAACTGTAAATAGTAAATACTTATATAACGTCAGCATTGTTAACTGTTCGTAAACATTATTACAAAATACATCATCATACTCAAGGCTCCGTACATACATCTTGACAGATTATTTACCTGTTATAGTTTTATAAATCGTAAAGAAAAATCAGTAAGAACACATTTTACAATATATGAGCACTGACCCGGACACTAGGCTGACCCTGTCAAAAATATTAACATTTTCTACAATTTAGCTACATTTTATGATATTTAGCTACAACTTATGGCATTCAGTGACAATAAAGTCGAAAAGTGGGCTCTCCATTCTTTGTTGACTGTACACCAATACCATCTAAGTGTAAACAAGGTCGATCGAAGAGTATCGAGAAAAGAAGGGAAAGTGTCGGATCCCGCGTCGAGAGACATCCATCACGCGACTTGTCACCCGAGAGCCCGCGGCGTCCAGGGGGCATCTACAGGGTGGTACCATGACCCAGGCTCTACGAACAAATAAAACATGGAAGCCGCACGCCATAGTAAATTGTCTTTCAAAAATGGGCCTGAATTTTAGTTGACAAATGTCACCCCCTCTTTAATGCATCACGGCAACGAATTTCATTGTCAACCTATAAAAACTTAAACCGTCATTTAAAAATAGTTGTGATTGGTCCATCAAAGTTTTGATTGGCTATATTCTATAAACATTTGTCAAAGATGTTGCGCCGTAACATGCGCGGTGTTAAGAAAAGCGATTGAACAATTCATTTTGGGGGCATATTTGAGCTGGCATTAGACGTACATGTTACATAATATATGGTCGCAGCCCGGGCTTTTACATATCACTACATAGTATAAAACAAAGTCACTTTTTCTGTCCCTTTGTCCCCTTGTACGCTTAAATTTTTAAAACTACGCAACGGATTTTGATGAGATTTTTTAAATAGGTAGAGTAATTCAAGAGGAAGGTTTTTATGTAGGTATAGTTCCCGTGCGCAGCCGAAGCGGCGGGTCGCTAGTTGGATAATAATACGCATGACTAGCAATGGTTTTCAAGTATTAACATTTGACAAATATATAAATTGACCGTACTATTAAGTTTATTTCCTCCGAACTATCGATGTAACGCGTGTACAGTCAAGAGCAAAAGTAAGTGATCATTCTTGTTCGATTATAGATCTTATTCCATTGTGATAAGGCACAAAGTGATCACTTATTTTTGCTCTTGACTGTACTGCTTAGTTGTCAAACGTTGTGAGTGGCTGCGATCTGTCATTGCCAAATGAAAATAACCATTCATCATTCATCATTTTGAAGTACATTGCTTCTCAATTAACTTTTCTTAGAAAGTTAATTTCTTTTAAAATTAGAGTTTTCAATCAAATAAGGCTCACGGTTTGGTTAAAAATCTATATCGCATTCCTCGGTTTCAATATAAGCCTGTATCATGTTAACACACTGTATATCCTTACCTCAATCCGCGTCAAAAACCGACTTCTAATTAAGATTCCAAGATTTTCTTACATACATACATAGTTACAACTGAAGCTAATAAAAGCGTGTTAAAATGGTACATTACGACACAAGTGCGAAAAACATGAAATTCGAAACGAGTGGTGATGTTTTAAAACACGACCGACAGGGAGCGTTTTAAATCGACACGAGTTACGAATTTCGTTTTTGCACGTGTCTCGTACGACTTTTTAGTACAGATGGCCCTCCGAAGTTTTGGACCTGACGTAAAATGAGCCACTTCTCGCACACTAGCGCCTAAAAATGGCACCATCTGTACCTACTGAAAAAAATGTTAACAGCCTTATTTTATAGAAAGAACCGTTTTGAAAACATCCAGAAAAGTAATATAATCTGTCAGCGCCGGCCGCGGCCGCTCGAACGTTCGCGAATCGTTCACCAGTTTATTGCCGAAGAGAAAACTGTCACATCACTCAGTCAGTGACGAGCTGCGTTACCATGACCTGCCACTGTTAGTTTAACGCAGACTTACTTTCCATCGTTCTCACTCGTACTAATATGCGAGTACGAGCAAGATAAAAAAAATTGCCTAAAAATAATACCTACAAAACAAAACTACACCGTTCGAAAGACCGTTATGGCTTCAATACATGAAAGGGAAGTAACGCTCTTAAGGATTTAACTTTTTGGGTAAATCACGAAAAGTATGAGAATGAAAAATCCAAATTACAAATAACTAGCATTTGAAGGGTCCACGGAAAGAACATATCTAATCCTTATGAAAATCAAGGTAAAATTTTTCCTTGTTCCTTTTAACACTATAGTACATTGATGCATACAATGTTTTTCATTACACTTGCGGACAAAAATAAGTTTTAAGACAAAATGTTATTCTATAGACAGACATTTCCATTACTCCCTAGGGAATTTCACTTTTCTATTACTCCCGCTACGCATGCAAGCAATGGCGCGCTTAAACAGCAAATGTGATTGAAAGGTTGTTTTTCCTTCTGAAATTAGAATTGACTAGACATGTTTTTTCCGTGGACCCTTCATTAGTTAATGCCTTTTGGTGCGAGCGAGCCGGACACAAAGTAAATCCGCGTTAATAACGCGGTGGCAGCTCATGGTTGGGCTACTGATGTATTGGACCGAGCGTGATGGACTAACGTATCGAGTACACGCTAACGTAGCCGTAACTTGTGAACTCATCATACGACTACCGAGTTACTGACATCGTGTGACGAGCAGCTATGCTATTCTCTTATTTACACATTCGACGCTGCGTTCGTCAACGAGCTCGACGTCGAGACAGCCTTGTCTAAAATCCCAGCTGTTTGATTTGACATTAGGAATCGAGGCTGTGAGCGAGGTTGTGGGCGAGTTCGTCGCTGTTTCGAGAGAATACGAAGTTCGTACATTAAACGTCAAACTCTCGACGCAGTGTAGTTCCAGCTCACGCCGCATTCGTCGCCGAGCACTAGTGTCGTTTAAAGTGCATTAGTGAATATCATTTTTAGGCTCGACGCTGCCGCAGCGCTGACACAGCGCTGACAGCAAGGCGGTTTCCTTAGTGAGTATCACTGCTGTAGCCGTACCATGAGCGGCCGCGGGGTTAATAACGCGCGTTTACTTTCTATCCATCCTGCTTGTACTCGTGTATAGGCGTGAGCGAGCCAGATAAAAAGTAAAGGCGCTTTAATAACGTAGCTGCAACACATAGTAGGGCTACTGTAACCATACCATGACGTTGCATGTATCGGTAACGGTAAGTTTTACTCGATACGTAGAGCAGGCCGTCGCGCTCGCTCCAATATGTGAGTGCGAGCGCGATAGAATGCATTACGTGT
This sequence comes from Thaumatotibia leucotreta, assembly GCA_025490895.1. Classification (NCBI taxonomy): domain Eukaryota; kingdom Metazoa; phylum Arthropoda; class Insecta; order Lepidoptera; family Tortricidae; genus Thaumatotibia; species Thaumatotibia leucotreta. The sequence goes on from JALPQI010003332.1 coordinate 14,258, forward strand.
CGAGTAAAACCTAACGTATCCTTTACTTTCCATCACGCCCCAATTTCACAACATTGACAAGACCTACAATTGTAAATTTACGGTTTTCGTCAATCAGGAGCGTCTATAGGCTACAATTACCGCTTACCATCGGAAGGGCCGTGCGTTTGTTTGCCACCAACATAAAATATAGTGCAAGAACTTTAACAAATCAGCCGTAATAGCTACTTTTTTGCGAAGCAAAATTACAATTGTCACAAAAAACATGACAATTGTAGCGAATTCCGACATAAGCCGAACCTCATGTCAAGATTTAATGAAAATTGCACTAAACCTTGCGACAATTGTCACGGGTTTCGGAAAATAAAAAGTCGTTTATTAACGATATATTAACGTTATTAAATTAGTAATAATTTTATGTTGGTGGCAAACAAGCACATTGACCGTTCGACAGTAAGCGGTAGCCGTTGCCTACGGAGGCCTTACCGCTTGTAAAATATCACTTGATAGTTTACAATTGTAATTATGATGAAATAACTGATGGTACGGCTACTGTTACCGAGATAGATTCAGCGCAATGAAATAAAACGAGTAATGTTACAAAGTACATTTCGAGCACAATTGTCATGTATCGATATTGCCTGTACTTAACTCGTGCCACTTGTTTCGCTCAACTGACATCCTCACTCGCACTTAGAGCGATTCATCACTTTTTATAAAGTTCCTTTCCTGTTATGCCGTTGATAGGGCAGACCTTGACTATTCTATATTTTTGTTATTCGTTGAGTCACATTTATTAGGAATCTTAACTAAGTTACCCGGTAATATTATTGCTTAGTCAATGTCATTATATTGTACGTAGCATATGACTGTGATCTCCAAGTTGTAGGTATTTAACACGAGAAATATTTTTATCACTGAATAATCAAGGTTTCCCTACACATTACAGGTACTGAATGCTGAGTGGTAGATATCCATAGATTTAAATAAAATAAATGTTTGAGCACTTGTAATTCCTAAAGTACTTAAGGTATAACTGTAATTATGGTGTTATTTTATAGCTAACATACTGTACTAATAAATAACAATACCAGAAACCTATCTTAACGACCTAGTTTTCATGCAAAATTTAATTAATTGAAACATTAAGGTGAATTTTTTACTATTTAAAATTAAAAAAATATTTTATAGCCTTGTTCAAATAGTTGAGTCAAATGATTAGCTTAATTAGTTTGCTTATCTAATGAGCTCTCTAACGAGATTTTTTTTGCAGGGATAGGATCGATAACAAACGGGTAATTCCAGAAATATCACGTGCGCCCGTATTAGTCTGTTTGAAATTTTAAAATGGCCGCCATTTAATTATCGTTGGCACAAAAAAAAATTGTATGGTAATTTATCGATAAAATTCATTGTAGTTTAAGCCCTTAAAAGCTCCGACACCGCTAACCAAACACCCTGTATATAATAGAAAGATACATATAGATACTTAAATACATAAACAGCCATGACCAAGGAACAAATATTTGTGATAAATAAATACACAAATAATGCCCTCGCCGGGATTTGAACCTGGAACCTCCGGCTTCGTAGGCAGGGTCACTTGCGCATCGAAGATTAAATAAATAAATACTGAAGATAAACAAGAGGTACCACAAACAAGTATAGTTTTATTTTATTGAAATAGCTATAATAGCATTGTCCAGCTGAGATGTTTATATTTTTAACTTGTACTAGTAAAAAAACTCTCTCTGTGGAAGATAAATTCTAAAAGGAATGCTCAAATCGGCCAAAAAAGATCATATGATTTTTGAACGAGCCCATGTATGTACAATGGCGTTCAGAATTGCATGGACGATTTATGAATGAATTCATTCATAAACTGTCCATGCAATTTTGAACACGATTGTACATAAAGTAAGACTCGATACTATTAAATCACGCCGTCAGCTCATGTAACGCTCACAGGAGCTGTAGCCGTACCATAGACAGAAAGTAAACAATACGTTAGGTTTTACTCGATACGTAATGCATTTTATCGCGCTCGCACTTACATATTGGAGCGAGCGCGATGGCCTGCTTTACATATCGAGTAAAACCTCATTATCATCATCAGCCTGTGATAGTCCACTGCTGGACGTAGGCCTCTCCTGCCCATAATCGCCACGCTAAGCAAGCGGATTGGCGATCGCAGTAATGTGTCCACTATGATGGCGCTGCTGCCCATCATCAATCTTTTATCAAATTGTGGTCAGTGACACTTCAATCCCTTAGTCGACTCTTACGACACCCGCAGGAGTTGGGGTGGTGACAAATGTATTCTTACTACCGTCACCACACGGCGTCCATATATATGTAGAAGAATAAAACCTAACGTAACCGATACTTGCAAAGTCGTGGTACGGCTAGTGATACTAACGTCCGGTGGGAGTCGTGGCCAGATTGCTCCGAGTATTAGAGTGCAGCGAGATGGGAACAATATACTGCAATATTACGAGTACATCCATATTGATGCTTAAAAGATATGAAAACTTGCAGAAAGCTATTATCAAACCGCGATTAGAATGGGATTTGAAAGTACTGTTGACACAACAGCGTATAAGTCAATCTAGGATATATTCATAGTTATATTCACTTAGTCATATTTTAAGTGCAGAGACTTAAAGAAAACAGATGAATTAATCAATCACTACTTGCATAGACAATTCTTTTCTTGGTAAACGTTGTCATTTGCTGTGTCAACAGTACTTTCCCTTTCTGATTCCGGTTTGATAATACCTTCAGTTAGACTATGTAGAATAACAAAAGACGTCAAAAATTACACATTGTGAGGTAAGTACGGTATTACCAACGAGAGACTGTTAGAAGCCTAAAGTTGCGGCTCCACTGACGCGGAGCGGAGCGGAGCTGTGGGAGATCAGCCAATGAGACCGAATCAGAGAGTTTCGAAGTTTGAATTAGATTCTAATTCAAACTGTGTTTTTCAAACTGTAGGTCGCGACCCCCAGGGGGGTCGCGGCACTCATCCAGGGGGGTCGCGACGAAGTTCAGCTTTAAGAGCAACTTATGACAGCCTGATTTGATTTTTCCTAACTTAAAATAGTACACATAATTTAAGATAAATTGAAGGTATTTATTTTATAATTAGGTAGGACAATTTAGTGTGAAGAATAAGCTTGCTTCATTTTGACTAATTTGTCAAACCGAGGTTCCTGTCGCGACACGCTGACAATTAAATCATTTTCTAAATTTAATCTTATTTTTTTATTGTCCACCATTGTTGAAAACGAAACGTCAGCTCGCTTAAATATGAAGTAGCAAATGGGATCAAAACTTTGAGAGCCTCTTTTGCTAAATTTGGATATTCTGTCATTCTTTTTACCCAGAACGCACCAATTGTAATAGATAGGAACTCCAACTTAAGCATTCAGATGCAAGATCCAAAAGTGTTTCTTTCACCGGGGCATTGAGATTAGCCAGCTCACCGGACTTGTTCAAAAAAGGATTTAAAATCCAACTTGTTCCATCACCAATCAATGTTTTGTTTGAGAAATAACTTACGAGTTGATTTTTTAAACTTTGCAAGCTCTCCACCATTACAGGAATATGAATTTCTATGTTCACGGAAACATTGAAGATATTTCTTGGATGATTTTAGCCATGCAAGGGAAAGAATCAAACTACATAACTACGCTCCCGTGTTAACAAAAATAATGGGTAGGTTGATAAACAGAATCTACCTACCCACATAAATAAGTATAGGGTGCGTTCTAAAACGCATAATATGTAACTGAGTGAATGATAGAAAGGTGCGTTCCAAATTTGTTATACTTGTTATAGGAATTTGTACTACTTATAGGTATTTGTCGTAGAAACGAGGTATGGGGGGTCGCGAAAAAAATTGAGTGGCTAAAAGAGCCGTGACACCAAAAAGTTTGAAAAACTATTACTCTAATTATTAGAAGAATGTAATTGGTTAATTTTGCACAGCTTCGCTCCGCTCCGCGTCAGTGGAGCCGCACCCTAGCACCGTTGGTGGAGGGCTTTCAATGACTCGAGTTTGTAATCCTTTAACCATGATGCATATGGGTACAACATTTTTCATAACAACTTGCGAGAGAATTAGTTTTGAGACAAAATAATGCAATGCGACGCGACGTTCTATTACTTTTACAAAGGCTTTACTTAATCACTCACTTGCTTCATGTAGGTAGCTTTTGTTACATGTCATCATCATCACTCTTATTTTACATAGACATAGAGTATATCGCAAAAATCAAAGCAAGTGAGTGGATAGGTGTGAGACTAGACTTTTCGGGCGATAGTTATTTTTATTGCTTTTGTCACCCTTTTTATGAAGTAATAGCGTAGCGTAACTTTGTAATTTTATCCAGCTTTTCAGAATTCATCCAACAACTGTTTTAAATTCGAAAGTTATTTCACCTGTACCCTTGGCTGCACAAGAATATCGTAATAACCTCTTTACTTTTTCATCTTAAACGCTTTCGCATCGTCCGCAATCAGCCTGATCGTAAGTTACCCCGCACGTGACCACATTTCTATCGCCATACTTTCCACATATAAAGATAATCTCCCGCGACAATTTATGGCGGGCTCTGATAATTTACTTTATATGTGTAAGGCCGCGTTCCGCGCCGCTGAACGTGAGCTACTGGGTCGGGGGTGACGGACGCCGTTCGATGCTCGCTGTGGCATGATTTGCGTTGTATTGCGGGTTTCCTTATTTAAGACAGTAATAGAAAAGCCGTCGATTAATAATAAACTAGTATAATCCTTCGGTTTACCTATTCTGCTATTTATTATAATAAGCGTCAGTGCAATCAATAGAAAAGCTACTTTGTAACACACTTATTTATAATATTTATAACCGTCGTTCGATGCTTGCTGTGGCGTGATTTTTTGTTGTTTTGCGGGTTTCCTTACTTTAGACAGTAATAGAAAAGCCGTCGTTTAATAATAAACCAGTAAAATCCTTCGGTATACCTATCCTTTTAATTATAATAAGCGTCAGTGCAATCAATAGAAAAGCTACTTTGTAACACACTTAATTATAATATTTATAATCGTCGTTCGATGCTTGCTGTCGCATGATTTGCGTTGGTTTGCGGGTTTCCTTATTTAAGACAATAATAGAAAAGCCGTCGATTAATAATAATTTAGTATAATTTTTCGGTATACCTACCCTGCTATTTATTATAATAAGCGTCAGTGCAATCAATAGAAAAGCTACTTTGTAACACACTTAATTATAATATTTATAATCGTCGTTCGATGCTTGCTGTGGCATGATTTGCGTTGGTTTGCGGGTTTCTTTATTTTAGACAGTAATAGAAAAGCCGTCGACTAATAGGCGCTAAACTATTATAATACTTCGGTGTACCTACTATTTATTATACTATCCGTCTGTGCTGTTTGTGGAGTGATTTGCGTTGGTTTGCGGGTTTCCTAAATCTTGATAGCAATAGAAAAGCTTTAAAGTAATACACTCAATTATAATCGTCTTTTGATGCTTTTTGCGACACGTTTTGCGTTGGTTTGCGGGTTTCCTTATTTTGAGTAGAATTTACTCATATCTTAATTTGTGTCCTGAACGTAACCGACAGATTACCGAATTTTAAAACCCGAAACGTACGCATGCGTAATTTCGGTGCTTCGGTCCAATATGCCTGACAATAGCCTCTCCCGCTCGGACGCCGCCGAATGGCCGCTGATTGCCGCGACGCCTCGACGCGTCACGCGAGTCCGCACGTCCAGTGGCACCTGGCCTCTAGGTAAGTTACAACTACAATAGGTCGGGATTACACCTGTGAGTTCTAACGTAAGTTCAGACGGAGCTGGAACGAAGGAATGCACTTACGTAAGAACTTACAAGTGTAAGGCTACCCTTAAGTTATGACCAAGGCTCGTAACTTTCAGGCAGATGACATCAATCTCCGTATTTAAGTTAGATAAAGAAAATATTATTAGTTAGCTAAAGAGGTTGAAAATATCGATTATATGGGAAAATTTACAAATTGGAAATTTGGAATCATTAATCTATGGTCTATGTGACGTGAACGTGAAGTGGAGTCTATTTGCGTCAACGGCAGACAAACGTCAGTTTTGTTATTTTCAAAAGTTACATGTAATTTACAGGAATGATTCGAAACTTTCCAAAAAACAACATGAATCTTTCGCCATTTTCATTACTGCCGGTATTACTGTCGGACTAAGTACATTTGTGTATGATTGTATTTGTGTATATATATGTATGATTACATAATCCACATAGCATAGGATAGCTTTAGTGAAAAGGCACGTACACTGGTCTTCCTCGCTCAAGCTCGGTGGTACACACAGAATAAAGATCGCGCCGTATGTAGATATTTCTCGCAATCAGTCGGTTTTACACAGCATATGGCATTATCTCGCTCCGCGTCCTCGCTGGTAAGCGGCCGCGACCTATTTTAACATGAACATGGAAAATTGAAATTTTGAAGTGACTGTCATCTCTCTTATAGTTCCCGAGATACAGGCTCGGCCGAGGTCGGGGATCGACGTAATTTTCTTAATGTATCTATAGTACGGTCAAATCGTACATAATTTTACCCTAAACTCGCAAATCAAGTAGTATCGCTGCATTTTTGGTATGTTGTTTAGACACCATAGGACAGTATAAAACCATATTTTGCAAGCAAAAAAAAGTTGTGCTAGCTGGGTAGTACGTGAAAAACTGCGAAATTTACGGCCATTTTTTAGTTTCTGATTTTTATTTAAAAAACCTTACGTTTTTGATATCATATGTAAATAAACGTTTAAAGACTAATAAATTTCCAACAAGTTGAGCTAACATGCATTACCGTAGGTCTTATAGTTTCAGAGATTCGAGACTTTGAAAGTACCCCTTTTTGTAAACTAGATAAATTTTTGTGTTTTGCTAACATTTTCGACTTAATATCGCCTCACCTAATTATGCTACGAAAAACATGCAATAGTGACCTTATAGCGCACTTAATATTCTTTAATTTAAGGGTAAAATTAGGTCAGTGAACTTTGTAGTTGAAAGTATAAACCCGAAATTCCAAAGGCAGGAGGCCCGCTATCTAAGTTTTTCATACAAATCGCAAGTCGAGTTGCAAAGCTGCAATTTTGGTATATTATAAAGGCCTTATAGATATATACGAAAATGCATATTAAAAGAAAAACAAAAAAATAATTTGGGCATAGGACGTAAGAAACGGAAAAAAATTCGCACTTTTTTTAATTTTTGACGTTTAACTAAAAATCTATTATCTTTTTGATACTAATTGCTATAAAACTAAGAAAGAACATTAAATTTGAAAGGATTTGAGCTACGTTGCTTCACCGTAAGTTATATATATTTTGAGATACGACATTTCACAAAGTGCCCTTTCATCAAAACATAAACAAATTTTTGGTTACGTTAAAGCTATTCACTAAATATTGGCAAAACGTTCGCGCTAAGGGAAAAAAAGTAATTGTAGATAATAACCATATTAAATTTGAAACAAATTGAGCCGATAACAATTACTGTAAGTCTTATAGTTGGGGGTATGCGAGGCTTCAAAACATGCACTTATTTTCTTAACTTAATGAAGGGCACATTTTGAAATGTCGTATCTCTAAATCTATATAATTTAGGGTAATGCAAGGTAGCTCAAATCCTTTCAAATTTAATATTCTTTCTAAGTTTTGTAGCAATTAGTATCAAAAAGATAATAGTTTTTTAATTAAACGTCAAAAAGTAAAAGAAGTCCAATATTTTTTCTGTTTTTTTCGTCCTATGCCGAAGTTCCTTTTTTGTTTTTCTTGTAATATGCATTTTTGTACGTCCTTATAGCGCCTTTATAATATACTAAAATTGCAGCTTTGCAACACGACTTGCGATTTGTATGAAAAACTTAGATAGCGAGCCTACTGCCTTTTGAATTACGCGTTTTTATTTTCAATTACAAAGTTTACTGACCTGATTTTACCCTTAAATGAAAGAATATTAATTGCGCTATAAGATAATTATTTCATGTTTTTCGTAGCATAATTAGGTAAGGCGATATTAAACCAAAAACGTTAGCAAAACTCAACATTTTATCTAGTTTACAAAACAGGGTACTATTTGAAGTCTCGAATCTCTGAAACTATAAGACCTACGGTAATGCATGTTATCTCATCTTGTTACAAATTCATTCATCTTTAAACGTTACCTGATACATATTGTCAAAAAACGTAAGGCTTTTTTTATAAAAATCAGAAACTAAAAATAGACAGTAAATTTCACAGTTTTTCACGTATTACGCAGCTAGCACAACTTTTTTTTGCTTGCAAAATGTGGTTTTATACTGCCCTATGGTGTCTAAATAACATACCAAAAATGCAGCCTTACTACATGTTTTGCGAGTTTAATATACGATTTGACCGTACTACTAGTTTGCTTCCTTAAACTATTTCATTTAAACTCGACTGGAGTGATGGCGAGTTTTAGAAAGACGTCAGTCTCAAACATAAAAAATAAGTGAACCAGGTCACGTTCGACGTATATACTCGTACAGATCACGTCGGGGCTTTGGTCGAGGATACTTCTGACGATGATCCTCTTAATTGGTCGCCTTAAAATTACAAGAGTAACCCGGTAAATATTTAAATACAGCGACGATTGCATCCCATTTTAGACCAAGAGAAAAGTTGTCAAAAACGACGTTTTCAACTCCGCTGCGAGTGCTTATATAGTCAAAATTCAGCAGAAAAATATACTTAGCCAAAGAAACTGGCGAAACACAAGAGTCTAGGGGTGCCACCTTAGAGGAGTTTTATATTTTGGGGGTCAATGAGTATCGTGGAGTTTTTAAGGGATTTGTATGTTTAGGGGTTTAGGATTTTTTTATAGAATTTTGGAATATTATGTTTATTGTTTCTATGATATAGAAATATATGTTTTCGAAAATCAGAATTTTTTTACAATGCTTGAAATACCCACATCACTAGCTTTAATTGAGCTTACCGTGGGACTAGATAGAGTTGTGTAAAATGTCCCAAGATATTTATTTTACTATTCAGGGGATTAAAAATTGACTTGATTAAAGAATCGATATCACAAAAGTTTTAATCCTGCACCAAACCAAACCTTTCTGTTTAGCCCAATGGTTGACTGGTAGAGAATGCCTTAAGGCGTTAAGTTCGCCATTTGTACTTTTTTAGGGTTCCGTAGCCAAAATGGCAAAAACGGAACCCTTATAGATTCGTCATGTCCGTCTGTCCGTCTGTCCGTCTGTCCGTCTGTCACAGCCGATTTACTCGGAAACTATAAATGCTACAGTAACGAAATTTGGTAAGAATATGTGTTGTATGAACCGCTACAGGATTATGATACTAAATTGTAAAAAAAACCATTGGGGTGGGGGCCCTCCATACATGTAACTGAGGGATAGAAAAAAAATTTTAGTTGTATATAAGCGTGTGGGGTATTAATAGAAAGGTCTTTGAAAATGATATGAAGGTTTATAAATCTTATTTTTATTTAAGCAAATCGTTTTCGAGATATCAGCTCTCAAAGTCTGAAAAATGTGTCCCCCCCCTCTATTTTTTAAACTACGCGATATAAAATTCTAAAAAAAATATATGTTATGCACATTAATAAACTCTATCAAAGATTTTTGGTTTGATTCAATTATCTCCTATAGTTTTTGAGGTAGGTTGATTTAACTGTATTTTTTTAATAATAAATTGATAATGGTACGGAACCCTTTGCGCGCGAGTCCGACTCGCACTTGGCCGGTTTTTATATTGTGCAATAGAGTTTAAATAAATAAATAAATAAATAAAAAACTTACTTTTCGGTGATTTGAGCTAGAACTTCGACGTAAAATAAAATTTTAGTTTACATGAATCCGAATACAGCAGAATCAGAATTTCTATATGTTACGTTCAGTACCTATGAACCTGACAGTTGTTTACGTCACACCTACGCAGCACCACCTGGGTGCTTAGACAAGTTGCCAATCGCTAATGCTTAATCGTCAATCGTAAACGAAAGGCAGCTAACTGTCTTTTCCTCACACTAGCTCGGAAACACCTACTTCCCTCACTAATTTCAGTGAGGGAAGTTGCATTTTAATCACTTGTGAAGGAAGTAAATTGACAGATGAACCGTGAAACGTTCAAAACCATGGAACGTCAAACGCTGGTATGGCTATGATTCGCTGATTATTTTTTGAGGGACACCATGAAAATTTTATCATACACCAGATTATTTCATTTATTCAAGATAATAAATTAGATTTTTAGTATTTCATAAAAACCTATCGCAAAATCTTATCATATTGGACAAAAACCAGATGGTATACTTCTACATTCCGAACGCAACCCGCTGACACTGACGTCTTGTACGTCAATGTTGCCAACTTATAAAAAAATACTCGAATGTACAGTTTTGTAAGGAAAGTTTCCTATGTAATATCTTACCAAAAAAGTAGGCAATTTAAGTTTACCTCACACATTTTTTTAAATGATTTATGTTTTAGCTGCCGCATACAGATTTTATACTAAAACATCATAGAAATTTTGACAATTTAATTAATGTAGGTAGGTTTCATTGTAATTATAAAAAAAAATCTAGTCATATAGACCTAGTCATTTACTAAATTAAGTTAAACTTAAAAGTCTAAAATATACGAAAAAAATTGCAATTTATACAAGTTACAACATTAATTGATCTCATAACTATTATATTGATATTATAGAATGTTGCTGTAGTTAAATACTAAAAAATATATTTTGTTATTATAGGTGCATTGATTGTTTTTTTTACACGTTCGTAGCTGCTTCCTCGCTTTAGTGTGGGGAAAAATGTTGTGTTGCACATGGGAGCAAAGTTTGTTTAATTATCGTGCCTTGAAACCCTCGCAACGCTCGAGATTCCATTTTGAAACCACTCGCTTCTCTCGTGGTTCAACTATGGAATCTTTCGCTAGCTCGGGTCTCAATATTGGCACGATGATTAAACAACCACTTTCCTCCCTTGTACAACAAATAACTATTGTCGCACTAATATGCAAGAGTGACAGAGAGGAAAAACTACGATACGCTACCAAGCGCTAGCGATTGGCAACATGGCTAAGCATCTGGTAGAAAACATATCGAGGATCCTCATTGCAGTTGACAGCCCTGAAGCGTCTATCCTCAGTAGGCTCGCCACAAACATTCAGGAAAAGTAACGGGTTCGTAAAAGGGCACTTTTCACCGCCGTTCCGAACGTTATTCGCAATAAGTGGCCGTCGTTTGTTCCCGCCGGTAATGGCGCCGTTCGCAGCCTCCTTCATCAGCAGAACCCATTCCGAGTTCCCTGCTCGTACCAGGGGCCGTCTGAACCGGGAATTTGCAAGACGTGGCGCCATATACATTACTTATCATTATAACAGATAGCGTGTGCTGTGTATGACACTCGTTTTGAAGCTTTAAATTCCAAAATTTCCATACCTTTTCCAGATTTCCTCTTTTGAAATGAAATGAAATAACATTTATTTATGACAAGCACGATGGACATATACATACAGTGTAAACTCTTTATAACGTTTTCCTTTATAACGATAACCTCCCTATAACGTTAAAGTGAGTACAACTTGGTTGGTTTGCGTTAAAAACCACATATTGAAACACTTTTTATAGCGATACGCCATTCTCTATTACGAAGAAATGTGTGAAATATTTTTAGACAGTAAATATTTATTATCGGTAACAAGACTTTGAAGCTCCGAAACATCCTTGGTCGGTCTAGCTTTTGTTATTCTTAATTGCCTTGAACACGTGTAGTATGACCCATTGTTTTCTCGAAAGTGATGGGCTTCGACCAAGCATACTTGGAACCATCGTAGTATCAGTCTTGTTAATTTGGTTGTTTTTTTTGTTCTCTCCGTATAACGATAACTCTCTATAACGATAAAAAATGCTCAGTCCCTTGAGTTTCGTTATAAAGAGTTTACACTGTATTTACAAATAAGTACACAACAACAGCTTGCCACAAAAGGGTCACAACTCAGCATGTAGCTGGCTAGGTACATGCTGAGGTCGATCTTTTGTTACTACTATACAAAGTGTATGGAAAATGGTAATCAAATAGGAAAACTATCTATAGGACGTTTTTTTCCCCATTGGAATTGAAAGATCTCGTGATTATAAAAAAAATACCCCAAAAGATACCCATAAATTCAAAACTGAAAATGGACAAAATAAAAAAAATGCTCATGACCCAACATACGTATTTGTCATCGTAATTTGACGTTGGCAGATAGCTACTTTATGACCTGTAAATGCAGTATCAACTTTTTTATAAAAAAAAATAAACTATCACCTCCCACGCGCATTTTCGATCCCGCATGTGTCCCTGGGATCCCATTATTTGATTTGCACAAGTACGGTTCAATAAATTGCTTCGTATTCCATTTACATCTTAAAAATGCTGAAAAGTTACCAAAACAGCTTAAATTAGACTCGTGCAGTAGGCTAAGAGTATCAGGGGCCCCAAGATTTGAGGTCGTAACGTTAAAACTTTACTGAACGTATACAAATACATACCGCGAACTTCGACACTCGTACACTACAAGCATCTCTCTCACTCCAATAACGCCTTCACTGGAATAACAGAGATAGGTCCTCGAAGTTTTAGATTTTCGAGATTCGCGGCAGACCTACGGATCCACGGCCGAGGCGACAAAAAGCCGACCTAATAGAGATTAATGACGCTCGAAATATTCTCTTTAATGACATTACGACGCTCGCGAACGACACCGACCGCGGGCAAGGTCGTCGTATCGATATAATGTAAATAACTTAAATAACGGAACATGCTGCCCTGACGCTTAAGTGGAAGTATACACCGTGGGCCTGAAAAACCTGAAAGATTTTAACCATTTTATTTTTAACTCTATAATCAGTAAAATACGTGGTCAATAACTATCGGCTCATTAACGGGCATAGTGTACAGTCAAGTGCAAAAATAAGTATCGAAAGAATCCGCTCATAAATATGTTACGACGTTTTTATTACACAGAATTAGACTGCACTGGGACATATTTTTGAGCATTTTCTGTACACCTTATTTTGCCTTAGACTGTACCTTGTCATGATGCTTAAAATTGATTTTATTAAAGAACACGTAAGGTCTATTTTAAAAGTCTTTTTCCATTCAAGATTCCATTAAAAGGTTCCTTTCCGTACACTGACACATAATCTAACCATACATACAATGCTAAAATCTTCACTGTTAATTTAAATCCACTGCCGACCAAAAATTGTTATTACAAAAACGGGCCTCATCTCCTCGAACAATCATACAGCGTGTCGCAAAGTTTGCAAAAGCAAGTTCCGGCTAAAGTCGATAACAGAACAGTCTGGTGCAGGCCGGGACTCGAACCCGCGACCTTCGCAACTGGGGCAAAGAAACTTGTCCAACTCGCGCCGTTTGCCGGCATTCTTTTATTAGTTCCCTGGGGGGGGGGGGCTACTGCGGATTGCGAATCGTAATCGTCTGTCCCATTCACTCTAATGACACTTTCGGTGGAGTGACAGAGTTTGATTAATCTGATTTCAAAGTCAAAGTCAAACTATTCTTTATTCAGCATCTTTATGTATACTAATAGAGATGTAAAGGTCCTCTAACTGTCAGAATAAAGAGAAATTAAGATTTAGAGGTGTAAAAGGTCTCTAAACGTCATGATTTTAATAATAATAAAGAAAAATATAAAATTAACAATCAGTGACAATCACAAAGCAACTATTCTTATTATGTAAAAGACAACAGCCATACCTACCTATTTAAATTAAACATGACATGACAGTAAAATAAACTCAAATATTAAATTAAACAAGAGCCCACCATGATGACAAGTTTAGTGTAACTGTAATATATCATGAAATAAAACTATGGAAACGTCGGAATGAAGTTAAAATTAGTTATAATACGCGAGTTTATCCGTTTTCATAGTTTTATTTCATGAGTAATCCTCGCGGTAACCGAAGAAAATATTATGTAATATATCACTTTAACTGACGTCACAGGCTTCCGTAGTCTATGGCTGCTGTTTACTATCGATGGTTCATGAGTTTTTTTGCCACCAATACAGAAAATTATTAATAATAACGTTCATCATCATCATTGGCCTTTGCGTCTTTACAGACGATTTAAGCAGCATCACTTCGAGATCTGCATGTTCTCTCATGGCTAAACAAGCCAATGCGGGAACGACACAGTTTTTGGCAAAATCGACAGGAGAACTGTTCTGAAGATGGTAAAGACGTATTTTCATGTCTCTTAGTTCTCCTGTCGGTCAAGACATCAAACCAGCTTTGGTCGTGTAACGCACGACCTTTCTTTACAAGGTCGCGCCACTTGTCTCTGTTTTCAGCAAGTGTTTCCCAGCTGTTGTAGTCTATTCCAAACGCAGCCATGTCTCGCTTGGCGCAATCTTTGAAGCGCAGCAGTGGTCTTCCAACATCTCGCTTTGCATCTGCAATAGCACCAAGTAACACACGACGTGGCAGTCGTGTTGTGGGCATACGGTGGACGTGCCCCAGCCAACGTAATCTTCTCTGCTTAAGCAGCGCGCTGAGGCTGGGCAACTGAGCGATACTCAGCACCCTTTCATTAGTGACTCTATCTGCCCACGATATGCCGAGAATACAGCGAAGACAACGCATGTAATAAGAGTTTAGTCGACGCTCCTGTTTTGCGTAAGATGTCCACGATTCCGATCCGTACAAGAGTATGCTCAAGATGCATGTGGAGAACACGGTCATCTTAGTTTTGATCGTAAGGTGTTTGTTGTCCCATACTCTTGTACGGAGCTTGCCAAACATGGTGGCCGCTTTGCCGATACGAATATTGATCTCCGCTTCAAGCGATAGATTGTTCGACAAAGTCGACCCCAAATAGCAAAACTGGTCGACTACCTCTAAAGAGTTTCCATTTATAGTTATTTGCGGGGGGACAGGGCACCCTTGAGCCAATACAACGGTCTTCTTTGTATTGATGCTCATGGAAAAAAGAGAACACGCATGCGCAAATTTGTCAACCATAATCTGTAGGTCGAGTGATGAGCTTGCAACAAAAGCCGCGTCGTCTGCAAACATTAGGCTGTCTATGTAAATATCTTCGCGATTACGCTTGGATTTCAGGAGAGATAGTATATTATACAATTTCCCGTCACGCCTTGTATGTAGATGGATACCCTGCCTGCACTCGCCGAAAGCTACTTTTAATAAGAGCGAGAAAAAGATGCCAAACAGGGTAGGAGCCAGCACGCAGCCCTGTCGCACACCTCGCCTTACCTCGAAAGACTCAGAAGAATCGCCATCGAAGATGACGGAGCCCATCATACCCTCATGAAAAGATTTAATTAAATCTAACAGTTTTGGAGGGCAGCCAATACGATCAAGAGCTGTGTACAGTCCGTGTCTACTGACGGTGTCGAAGGCCTTGTTGAGGTCGACGAACGCGACAAACAGAGGTGTTTTCTGTTCTCTACACTTTTCTTGAACTTGGCGAAGTGTAAATATCATATCCGTCGTGGAGCGCTGGGAGCGAAAACCACATTGTGCCTCTGGATAAACCCGGTCTGCGAGTTTCTGGAGCTTACTCAGAATCACGCGTCCAAACAACTTCCCGACAATGCTCAATAGAGATATTCCACGGTAATTGTTGCAGTCGCCGCGGTCTCCCTTCCCTTTATATAAGGTGACAATATTGGCATCGCGCCACTCCTGTGGTACGCATCCAGCATCCCAGCACTTACATATCAAACGATGCAATAAAGGCCCTACGCACTTTAGTTTGATTACTTCAGGATACGTACCATCTCCTCCTGCACTTTTCCCCTGTTTCAATTGCTTGGTGGCTCTTTGAAAATCCTCTAATGATGGTGGTTCGTCTAACTCACTCCAAGTGTCCAGTTTTGGCATTAGATGCACGGCTTCAGGTTGTATATCGACTGGTAGTGAGTAGAGTCCGGTGTAGTGTTCTACCCAGCGTTCAAGTTGACGTTTACGATCGGGGATAAAAGATCCATCAACTTCTTTTAGAGGGGCCATCATTTTAGGTGTCGGACCAATGGCACGCTTTATTCCTGCGTAAAGACCTCCGAAATTCCCAATATCTGCACACGCTTGCATATTTTGACACAATTCGGTCCAGTAAGCGTTAGCACATCGCCGTGCGGCACGCTGCAGGTCCGCCTTGGCTTTTGACATGTTATCACGGTGTGCAGGACAAGGGTTGGTACGGAAATTAAACGCAGCTTGCCGTTTTGTGTCGAGTAGAGGCTGAAGCACAGCGATGTTGTCGGTGAACCAATCCTGATTCTTCGCTTTCTGGTAACCGAAAGCATTAGCAGCAGTATCAGTCAAAAGTTTTTTGACTCTGTCCCACTCTTCACTCAAAGGCGCTTCCAAATCCCAGGCAGCGGTCTCTCTTTCTACTAAGCCTTCGAATTTTTGGATCAATCCGTCATAATTGATATTAGAAATATTAATCTTCTTTCTACCAGTTGGCTTGGAGGAGTGAATCTTTTTCGGAGAGATAGCAATGCGCGCCGCTACCAAGGAGTGGTCTGTGTCACATTCAGCGCTATGAAAGGATCGCGTGTGAAGCGTTTCGCGTAGATCTTTCTTTCTGGTGAGAACTAGGTCTAACTGATGCCAATGACCAGAGCGCGGATGTCTCCATGACACTTTATGAGCGAGTTTGCCTTTAAAATAGGTGTTAGTAACACAAAGCTGGTAATTGGAACAGAGCTCAAGGAGACGCTGGCCATTCTCGTTTAAGTTCCCGATGCCATAGTTACCAAGGCAGTCAGGCCACGCAGAGTTCATTTGACCGACACGGGCATTGAAGTCGCCCAGAACAAACAAACGATCACCAGGTTTAACTTTGCTAATTACCTCTGCAAGCTGACTGTAAAACGAATCTTTCGCTTCTGGAGATGACGATAGTGTAGGAGCGTATGCGCTAATAAGCGTGATGTAGCCACTTTCACTATTCAGTCGCATTGTCATGAGGCGTTCCGAGAAACCTATTGGAATCTCAATGGCAGACAGAAGATCGTTGCGTACTGCAAAACCGACACCATGGTGCCGAACAGATTCAGTGGCCAATCCTTTCCAGAAGAAAGTGTAATTCGTCTCACGGAGGGATCCCTCATCAGGGAGTCTTGTTTCTTGAAGAGCTGCGATAGCTATGTTTAACCTATCCAGCTCTTTATCAACTACTGCAGTTTTGCGTAGGTCTTGTGTGCAGTCTCCTGAACCTCCGTAGGTGATGGGGAGGCCTGTCCTCATAGTACGGACATTCCATGTCGCTATGCGCATGGAAAAGCGTTTAGTTTTGGTTTTAATATTCTGGTCTTTAAACGCAGGTGCAGCAAATAACGGTACTAGTTGCCTAACTAATGTTAGTGCTCCCTACACCTATCAGGAACAAACAGCACCGAGACGGATCAGTACCTTAATGACCGGGGGCTGCCCAGTTTAAGCGGGCGGTAACTGATCAGTGGGTCTGCGATGGACCCTCCCACTGTCGAAAGTGACCCCTAGCGCAAGCACTTACGCCTATATGTGCGAGCTTATCACTGGTAACTGCCACTTTCCGTGTTGTTTTCCGCTCAGCTAAGCTGACGCGGGTGAAGTGCCCTCTCCACGGACGCTGCTACGCCTGGGACGCATTAAGGAAACACAAGGTTGCCCAAGACCTGTGCCACCCTCTCGACCTTTCCGACTGAATCCCCAGGAACGACAAGTCGATACGTAGGGCGCCGGATCAGCTGCAGAAGTCTGCCGCTTGTTCGGGTTGGACCCTACTTGCGCCTAACGGAGACTTCATTCCGGGTTCTTGTTCGGCGAAACCATAACCTAGAAGGGTAGCAAACCAATGCTTTGACGCCCATCTCGCCAGGTCAAAGAGAAGGAACTGAGAAGAGGAGAAGTGTGAGGTAGGGAAGGAAGGTAAGAAGGATGTTACTGCTTTGGAATACTAGGACAGGCAGTAACAGCTCGGGAAGCCGGGGTCGCATACCCGTGTACTCATTGAACAACCATTGACCATTTTGATTGAAAATCAGTACCCCTGGCTGGTAACGTTATGACATCGTTAATTAACTATTTTTTTTTCCGAAACCCGTGACGATTGTCGCAAGGTTTAGAACAATTTTCATTAAATCTTGACGTCAGGTTCGGCTTATGTCGGAATTTTCCTACAATTGTCGTCGTTTTTTGTGACAATTGTAATGTTCTATTTTAAAGACAAACGGGTCTTAATCGCGTAAACTTACGTTAAATTATATCCTGACGTTTGTCTTTTAAATATGAGTGATAATCGTGAAAGTTTAAATCAATAAGTAAATTGTAATTTTGTTTCTGAAAAATGTAGTGTGTTACTGCTGATTTGCTAAAGATCCTACATTTTATGTTGGTGGCAAACCACCGTGCGGCCCTTCCGATGGTAAGCGGTAACTGTAGCCTATAGATGTCCCCGATCGGAGAAACACTAAATTTCACTTGTCAACGTGGTGAAATAGGGACCTGGAGTACTTCTTCAAGTTTGCGCTCCAGCGACATCGGTTGTAGATATTCAACCGTCTGTAGCCGTACTATGAACAGTATTAACGCAAAAATATATCTGCGAACGTGTTTTACGACATGATATGTGTCAAAGACGTCAAGTACTATAAATATCGAAATTTACCATAGAAAGGTGCATTCACACCAAACGAGCATTCACTTTTCTATCTCCCATCCCACGAATCACGTTTTGCGTGACGATCGAACTTCGTAGAGTGGGGGATAGAATCACGATAGAATAGCGAATGCTCGTTTGGTCTGAATGCACCATTACGAAGTTCGCAATTTTAAATTTAAGTTGCTTGTTTAGGGATGTTTTCATTCTCTCTTTTTAATCATGCTGAACACACTTGTTTTGGGTAACATTCTATCTTAATACCTGTCTGATCTTTGTTATTATTGTTTGTAATGTATTTAATGTTGTTTGTTTGGTGTGTCTAATAAATAAAATAAAAATAAAAATTGGCTCGTACGAGGGGTGCGGGGCATGCGGGGCGAGGGGAAATCACACGCACAACTCTTCAACTATCCTTCAACTTGTAGTAACGGTTCAATCAAGAGTCGACGAAACAACTGTCACAAAACTTGGCGATAAGACCGTGTTCATTTTCAGCTGATGGATAAGCAACGAAAAGAGTAAATAATCAATTGTACGATTAAGTGGAGATTTAGTATGAAATCTGAGTATAAATCGTGAGTTTAGTGAATTCAATGTAAACTAAGTAGTTTTTTGTAGTCCAGATTCCAAATTCCATATAAAAATGTAACTCACAGTGATCCAATTACTTTTCGCCTAACTCCGATATAAAATAAGAAAAAGACTCAAATAAAAATTGATATGGAATTTCTGTTAGATAGTAAGTCATTTTCCATCAGTCTCGCATAAGTTCAAACACACAGTTCAAATTCGCTTGGGATCAGTCAACAGACGATATGGCTGATGGCCTGAACTGAGCCCAGAATTAGAATGTAACCGCTGTATAAAGATCTTTCTTACAACAAAATATATAAGTATAAAGGCCGAAGCACACCGGATTCGTGTGCAGCACGTGTGTTTCATGGGCGTTGTAGCGCAAGAAATGTCATAGTAGATGGCACACCACTTGCAAGTCTGCGGATTCGGTGTGACGCGGCCTTTAACTTCACCTTCGATAATATAGGCGATAGGTAGAAACGAACAAAAAGCGATGATTAAGGCTGCGTTTCCACCAGACATGTGCGAGGATGTTTCCATACAAATGACACCTCGCTCGAGTTATTAATAGGTGTCATTTGTATGGAAACACATCCTCCCACATCTCTGGTGGAAACGCAGCCTTATAAATAGGTGCCCAACAATTCTGTAATCGCCAAATCGAAAACTACAAAATCCACTTAGCGGCGGAAACCTTATAAACTTTTACTCAATTTCCAACTTATTTCTCAATAACTATTGAGTAAGTTTTAGGTGAAAGTGCTCTTGACTACAAACTGTCTACCAGCCGTCCTGCCTGCCTTCCTGCGGAGGAAATTCGCTGAAATATCTTCGAGGTCTCTAGAGTACGTCGGGGCCTACTAATGCGTTATTTCC
The DNA here is from genome assembly GCA_025490895.1 of Thaumatotibia leucotreta. Classification (NCBI taxonomy): domain Eukaryota; kingdom Metazoa; phylum Arthropoda; class Insecta; order Lepidoptera; family Tortricidae; genus Thaumatotibia; species Thaumatotibia leucotreta. The sequence goes on from JALPQI010003332.1 coordinate 34,425, forward strand.
TAACCCCCTTAACCCTTATTCATAAACGTCTCCTAACTTAGCAAGCTAAGTATTGCTTGCTTCTTTCGCACTTGTAGACATATTGATAAGACCGTAAGCGATAAACAATACTTAGCGGCTTACTAAGTTAGGAATCGTTTATGAATAAGGGGGTTAGTAAATACCCCCACACACCCTGGCTTAATATACCGCGGACGTCCATCGATTTCGAGGGTTTCTCTCAGTTACTCCAAAGAAGGTAGAGTCATTAGAGTGACAGAAACAAATCCTCGAAATGTGTGGATTTCGTAATTCGTGGTAGTGCCGTTGGTAGCTGAACGGTCACGTGTGTGATTTAAAAGGAATTTACTCCCACATACGCTCCGGCTGTGGAATGAACTCCCTGCCGAGGTATTTTCAAGGCACTACAGGCAGGGATCGGAACCGGTTTTTTTGTAAAACCTCGAAATAGCTAAATATTTTAATATGTTTTACACTTTTTATGTAGTTTTCAACATTTTATGTAATTATTAACATCGTATTTTAGAATTACTCCATTACCAAAAAAAATATATACCGAAGAACGAAAAAGAACGGAATTCGAACCGTTCTTTTATATGGAGAAAAAACTGGCCAAGTGCGAGTCGGACTCGCGCGCAAAGGGTTCCGTACCATTATCAATTTATTATTTAAAAAATACAGTTAAAACAACCTACCTCAAAAGCTATAGCAAAAATCATTAAAAAACTTTAATCAAACCAAAAATCGTTGATAGAGTTTATTAATGTGCATAACATATATTTTTTTTAGAATTTTATATCGCGTAGTTTAAAAAATAGAGGGGGGGGACACATTTTTCAGACTTTGAGAGCTGATATCTTGAAAACGATTTGCTTAAATAAAAATGAGATTTATTAACCTTCATATTATTTTTAAAGACCTTTCTATTAATACCCCACACGCTTACATACAACAAAATTTGTTTTTCTATCCCTCTGTTACATGTATGGAGGGCCCCCACCCCAATGGTTTTTTTTACAATTTAGTATCATAATCCTGTAGCGGTTCATACAACACATATCCTTACCAAATTTCGTTACTGTAGCATTTATAGTTTCCGAGTAAATCGGCTGTGACAGACGGACAGACGGACAGACGGACAGACGGACATGACGAATCTATAAGGGTTCCGTTTTTGCCATTTTGGCTACGGAACCCTAAAAACCGTTATCCGATCTCTGACTACAGGTTCTTCAAAGTGTCGAAAAAGGGTGAAGACACATTTATCAGTATGCGTACGCATTTTGTTTATAGAAAATGTCAGTTTTGTATGGGACTGCGTTCGGATTTCAGCACGCGTACGCATGCTTACACGTTTCATACTAAACAGCCAATTTTATTAGATAAAATGTGTCTTCACCCAAAGTGTTTTACATCGTCGTGGTATGAAAGAAAGTATCTTATTCTCCAACGCCCTTGTTTATCATAAAGCGAACAAAAACAATGGAATATTTTTATGCTACTCCCTCGATTATTGCTGTAAGGCGAGACTAATTGCCTCGAACACAATATCTTTTTGTTTTGCCGGAATAATTGTCGTTTTGATTGCTCGCCGTTTTTAACTAAGACCTTTCAATTACGGACTTAGCGGCACTTCGTTATTAGATCCTCGTTTAATTGCTCCTCCATTTTTACAAGATTTTCTCTTTCACTCGTATTTCGCTAAAGAATTGCAGAATTGGGTCTTATAAGAGGACAGCTTAATTTAGAGTAGAATATGTAAATAGGTTACTGTATGTGATATAAACTGTTTTAACAATGTTTTATCATTTGTAGTTTTATCATAGGTTTATTTGTGTGATTATCACAAATATTTTTAACCGACTTCAAAAAAGGAGGAGGTTCTCAATTCGACTGATTTTTTTTTTTGTTGTATGTATGTTACCCGATATCTCCGAGAATAGTGAACCGATTTTAAAATTTATTTTTGTGATCGAACGTGTATTACCCCGAGATGGTCCCGTTGGCACCAAGTTGCGGTCTGATGATGGGATCTTGGAGAAATCGAGGGATCTCTTCAATTGTTATAGGTACATGTATGGCGCTTTTGGTAATTTTCATTCATTTACAAGAATTTGCATTCAGTAAGTAGGATTTGAGGAAACCAATGATGGAAACAAATCGGGAATCTTGGAGAAACCGGTTGAAGTCGGTTTTTTAAATTTTTAATTTGGTGATTATTTTCTGGTCATAGTTAATTTCTATGTATTTATTTAAGTAGGTACATGTGTATGTATCACGTGTATCTGTCACATACTCGTAATTATATCGACTCTTAGTCGAGTTGTGTTGCTGTGTCACACAACACAAGCTTTAATTGAGCTTACCGTAGGACTAGGTCGATATGTGTAAGATGGTCTCACGATGATGATGAGAAAAAAAGTGGATTTGGAGGCTAGATACATGTTTATAATAACAATAATCTTTATTTGCAACTTCGTCAGTACATGACGAATCTATAAGGGTTCCGTTTTTGCCATTTTGGCTACGGAACCCTAAAAATGAATAAAGAGAAGACAAGTAAGAATAAATAGGTGGTATATATACCGAGTTCTGTAAACAAGGAGTCGCCTTGAATGGGCTTGTTGATGTCGCGCGGACACAAACAAGCGAAGTGGGTCAACGGGTTCGACTCCCGGCGGCGCCAATAAACCGTCACTGCTTATGGGACGCTCATAAATATGTATATGTTCACCTTTTCATTGAACTGTTGGCGGGTGTCTTCGCTAGGGCCGCGGGATAATGTCTTGCTTTGTAAATAAATAAATATCGTAGGACATTCCTCTATTGAGCTTATTATGAGTTGAATTGAACTTAATTAAGAATGTCCTACCGTTGTCCGTGTGGTGACGGCAGTAAGAATACATTTGTCACCACCCCAACTCCTCCCGCGGGTGTAGTAAGAGTCGACTAAGGAATGGAGTGTCACTGACATTATTTGATAATGATTGATGATGGGCAGCAGCGTCATCATAGTGGACACATTACAGCGATCGCCAATCCGCTTGCCCAGCGTGACGATTATGTGCATTTACCTACTAATGCGTCTATACGCATAGTTAATAGGAAAGGCCTACGTCCAACAGTGGGCTATCAAAGGCTGATTGTGTTGTTATGTTATGTAAGAATGTCCTATAATATGTATTTTTAGTTAGACTACAGTGACAGAAGCCCACAATCAAAGAATACTAAATTGAACTTATTGTAAAAACTGAAATCAAATTATTTATTCACAAAATTTTTTTTTCTTCAGTAGTCACACTACTTACTACTATATAAATTATAAATATACCAATACCAAAGAAAAAACGACCAAGATCACCAACGTCCGAGGTGGGAACCGAACCCACGTGATTAGCTTTCGCGGCTGATGCCTGCACCAGTAAATTTTCCATAAATTGACTTGTGCAGGATTCACATTCTACATCAACTTAATAACATAAGTCCACGCGCAATCAATATTTCGCTTTTTATTGTTGATCTATAAAATTATATCAGATATTTTTACAATGATGTTGATAAAACATGAATAAATAGGTCCGGTTGCCGTCCGATATATCGGAGCGGCCACGGTGGCCAAAAATATCTGAACACGCACTGTGACGTCACGACAATAGAGGCCTGTTCAGATAATTATGAGCACCTCGGCTGCTCCGATATATCTGATGGTGACTGTAGGTCGTCGGTTTCATTCAATTTTCTCAACAGCTGCGTAGTTCTTGTGTATACGTAAATAAGGTTCAAAATCGTTGCATCTAATATAATATTACCTAAAGATGTATAACACCATTCACTTTCACTCATTATCATTATGTTATGACGAGAATGGCGGCCAAATTACGTAAAGTGTTCGCATAATTCGATCAGATGATCAGTTGGCTCGTTGGTCTAGGGGTATGATTTTCGCTTAGGGTGCGAGAGGTCCCGGGTTCAAATCCCGGACGAGCCCAAGTAAGTTTTTGTTTTTAGTTCGAAATGCCTGTCACCGTCGCATTGCATACAAATTTTTAAAAGAAATCGATACAGTTTTCGACATAAATAACAAGAATAATTTGTTCTGAATACAAAAATATGTTTAAAAATTTTATAAAAATAATATAGGTAGTTGTTTTTATCTCTTTTAACGGTACAATTTTTACGATATAATCGAATTATTTTTCCTACTTAAAATACTTGAACCTGGACATGGACACTTAATGACTATTATTTTTCCACACCCCGTATAGATATCTGATCAGTGTTGCCATCTAAATCAGTGCAAAGCCCTTATTATTTAACGCTCTAATTCATGAAACTGACAAAAGTGCTTTTCAAATTTAAACGCTATTATCAGTCGATAGAGTTCTAAACCAAAGTGGTGGTGAATCCATATACATGTATATGGATTCTTAGCATTAGAGGTTTAAAGCGATACGAACGATACTGAACCCGATTTTTACGAATCACTACTATTGTTATTACACCCTGTATATCACCAAAAATTTATGCTACTGGAAGAAGAGTATGTATGGGCCAGCTAAGTAAGTACCTACCTATAATTGTATTGGCGTTTGTACGGTCGGTACTATACGAATAAACCTACATTGCTAACCTTACCTGGATAGCAGATAATCCTGGGCTAATTTGAATCACTTACCTGAAAAAAGAAATACGAAATTAGAAAACAATTTTTAGACTGCCTTGACACGTATTAACACTAAAATATTACACTGTGTCTTTGAGAAAGAATTGGTTTTTGAGAAAGTTTTTCATATAATTATGGAGCGAAATATATCGAGAACCCACGTGAAGTATATTTATTGGACAGCACAAGACGACTTTTCAATCGTAGTATAGTACCAAAACTAATTGGGCGGGTTTTTATTTTGTTGTCGTTTTATAAAATTTTCCAAATTTGGGCTTTTTAATTTTTTTTCTACTCAGAATCACGAGCTCTTTCGACCCTGATAGAAATAAAAAAGTGTCCCAAAAAAATTCCACTGAGTTACTATTTTTCATACACTTTCTTCATCTGTAAATCAGTGGAAGACAAGAAAATGTATGAAATTCTTGGGACTCTTTTTTCTGCTAATGAGGATAAAATATGAAAATATCCAAATTTGATAAAACTACGACAAAATAAAAATTCACCAACCTAGTGATTTTTCTTTATATCCAATTAAACACAGAAAATAAATACCTGCAGTACCTACACTGAAATAAAATATTTAAATATAAGAAAACGAAATCATAGTAAAATCTTAAACATAAATTGCGAATAAAAAAATTGTCCCAGGTCCTGCTGGGAGGAAGAATGCCCAGAAGGCTGCCGCGCTGCCGCGCTGGACTGCTGTAATGCGCGAAATACTGGCCAGTCCTCTGGTCACATCAGATCTATCTAGTTAGACCTGATTTTCCAATCCCAGTTTTCCAAAGCACAGTTTCTCATATTTATTTCGTGATTTGTCTAACAATCTTCAGGGGCATTTAGACCAAACGAACATTCGCTCATTCTATCCCCCACTCTACGAAATTTACTAATTTCGATGAATCACGTTTTGTGCAACGAACGAATTTCGTAGAGTAGAATGAGTATTCGCTCATTTGGTATAAACCTTTGGTCACCTTTAGTGAGCGATACATGAGATACATCCCTCTTTTGCATATACTAGCCCCGATGCAGTGGAGTTCGTCTAGTTCGAAACAATTTTTAAAAATTTTTGAATATTTTAAAAATGATCACTTTATGCTAATGATAAATCGTATGAACGTTAGTCATGGTTAATGTACTACATTTCAAGAGACACAACAATCTGAAGTACGCTTTTGTTGTTTAATAAATCGATTTTAACAAACCAGTGTCTAAATTATATTTTCGTTCACCACCGTAATTCCGCGCTTATAAGCTTGAAGCAAAATTCGCAGTGCATCAGGTGTACCATGTCGTCTTTAATATTAATGGAGTTCTTTACATTTATTGATTATTTACAAAATTAAAAATTGTGGAATTTTTAAAAAAAAATAACTCTCGTAAAATAGTTTTTTTTTTATTCTGATTTATTAAGTCTAAATATTTTATACTCAAAGAAACTACTTTAGTACTACTATTGAATAATGAAGGTTTTGTCTCTAAACCTTTTCCCCCGGATGAACGGGATAATCTCGAAAAACTGTCTAACTGGACGAGAACATAATGCATTGGGGCTCGTACGGGAGGCATGACGGTGTGTCTCTTTCAATTGGGTGTGGTTTAAAGGAACGCAGGTATCGTCTCAACTCAACAGTGTGTAGTATGATTAGTATGAACGAGGACAGCCAATTAGCAGCATCACCAGCTCGGCGACCACTCCGCGGTGAGGGTCCCCGTGTGACGTAACAGTGACGTCAACTGCACTACAGCCAATCAACGCGCGTTCTAGCTTCGCGAGCTAGTGGGCCTAGGTACTCAACTATACACAGTGAGCATAATTAGCCTGAAAGAATTGAATCATTTATTGTTGGTGTTAAAAGATGCAAAAAATATCAATTCAAAAACTATTATCAAAGAAATCATGATTTTTATTTTAGTTTTTCTTAATAATTGTATACATAACATTGGTATTTTTTTGGCATGGTTCCAATAGGTCACATATCAAAAACGATTGAAGTATTACGTATTTCTAAAGGTACGAATAAGCCACTCACATAGACGAAGCCTGAAAATTAGACACTCCCATTTTGGGGCAGTCGTGTAAGTCTGAACACGAGTCGTGTAAAAACTCAACAGCGTGCGTAGAACAGCGACAAATACCATTCATTAGTTATTTGTATCTGTGTTTTTGTACCTGTGACGCCATTAGCTTTTATAAGGTGCGTTGGGGCAAGACAACACGCTACCAGCTGGAGGAGGCCTTTTTGTCGTTCTCCATTCAGAAAAATCGATTCATCTTACACTTACCCCATTGCACTTTATTTTCATTTCGCTAATAAATATATCTCGTCTGTTTTTATTCATTATTTTCTAAACTGTACACTTTATATACAAAATAATAAATTAAATCTAACTACCGTGACCTATGCCTATCTAAGATTGGCCCTTGTGGCATTGTACCAAGGATGCTGGCGGCATTTCCTCGCTGTATCGCAATGCTATTGCATTGTGCGAGGAAGTCGCCAGCTTTTCAGACTTATAAGTTATCAAATAGATCAACAAAGAACACATGATCAAATATATATTACTTAGAATTTCATAACGATGTATGATATTCAACTTTTCACATTTGTTGTCGTTCGCAACAACTCCGTTACAAGTGTTCCGCCGTCTCTTCCAGCGACAAGGAAAACAAAGTTTAACATAAATATGTATAATTGTGAAAGTGAGAGTGGAAAAGTCGAAAGTTGGCGTACGCTGCGGGTACGTGTTTGTGGTCTTACTAGGGCTTGCAATCCCGGGATTCATTTGTATGTAATAACAGTATCTGACATTATAAAATCCCGTGATTGCATACATTTGAATTCCGGGATTGAATGCCCTAGCTCTTACTATGAGCTCAATACTAACGGCTACAATGTTAACTGTACGTCGGTGAATCTTTTTACAAATGACATAAATATCTTTCGACATCTTACACAAATCGACCTAATCCCATGGTAAGCTCAATTACTTAAGGCTTGTGATGTGGGTACATATAGGTATTTAAATACATAGACAACTATGACCCAAATATTTAAAAATTACCAACCAACCACCAATATTTGTCATAAATAAATACGCAAATAATGCCCTCCCCGGTATTCGAACCCGGAACCTCCAGCTTCGTAGGCAGGGTCACTACTAGGCTACAGAGGCTGACAAACGCTGAACATTCACCCTTTAGCATTTATTGGTGCTATTATCACAAATATTTGTTTCTCGGTCATGGCCACGTTACTTCCATAATGCATAGATAATCATAGGAGAGGCCTATATGTTCTTGCGAGCTTCGCTGTGGAACTTGTCTAGTTTAATGGAGTTAGCGTCGCTCGTTGCCGCCCGACACCCTCTCGGGGACAATTAGCCAGTACTGCTGTAGCCGCACCATGAGCTGCCCCCGCGTTATTAACGCGGACTTACATTCTATCCGGCTTGCTTGTACCAATACGCGAGTACGATTTTTGGTATGCACAAGGTTGGCTCAAGAATCAATTGAAAATTGCAAATATTTACCAGTTAAGTATTTATTTCGGGTGTTCGCCATTTTTTTATAATTAATCCAGATACATTTTGGGATACAGTATCATAACAAAATAATAATTATTTCGTTACTTTTTGTAACAAAAAAAGTTAGGTCTGATTTTGTACCAGCAGTAATTTTATCCCACTGTTAATGGGCAAAACTTGGAAATTAAAAGATAAAAAAGAAAACTAACTGGTAGTGCACATCTACCACTCTGAAGAATATTCTTTTTTTTTCATTCAAGTCGAAAATCATGCCACACACATTTTAGTTCAAGTTTGTTGAAATCAAGTGGAATGCCCCAGCTATTATAGGTATAAACAGCATAATATATTATCGCGCCTTTTTTCAAACGCCAAATGAATTGTTTTATGACTATAAAGGTATATGTATACAGCATTTTTAAATGTTTGACCTAGGCTGTATGATAAAATGATCATTCCTCAACCCAATAATTGAAACCGTTAAGTATATTAACAGATGTGATGAGACATACAGGTTGCTTCACAAGTTTTTAGTACGAATTATTTCAATTGTCATCAGCTATAGTAAAACGTCTTCCAAAAAATTACTTAAAAATAAATAAAAATGTTTGGGCTCGTCCGGGATTTGAACCCGGGACCTCTCGCACCCTAAGCGAAAATCATACCCCTAGACCAACGAGCCAGTTGTTGTGTCAGTCTAAATTAGCGGTCGATCACGACGCGCGCGCAGCCTCTAGGCCGCTACCGAATTATCGACGATCAATGGTAGCAATACTCAAAGTCACCCACAAATCGATGGAGAGGGCTATGCTAGGAGTCTCTCTGCGAGATCGTATTAGAAATTAGACCATCCGCAGCAGAACTAAAGTAACCGATAGCTCTCAGAATCGCCAAACTAATGTGCCCCACATTGCGAGTAGAACCGATGGCCGTTGGGGCAAAAAGGTTCTGGAGTGGCGGCCACGTACCGGGAAGCGCGGCGTGGGTAGGCTCATAGGGTGAACTGATGAGTAGACCGGTCATTGTGGCAATCTTTGGGGGAGGCCTATGATAGCAGTGGACGTCTTTCGTCCTCTCCGATATATCTGATGGCGACTATACGTGTCAGGTAAGGTGGGGTAAGATGAAACGGTTTTTTTAATGGGGTAAGACGAAAACCTGTATACGCTGTGCCAGATGGACGACTTTTTGTCTTACCCCGTTAAAAAACCGTTTCATCTTACCCCACCTTACCTTATTATTAGTCATGCCTAAAAAATGGTAAAATAAAATTGAAAACAATATTGATAATTATAGTACTCCTATAACATATGGCTATACTCGTATTGGCTGTACCTAAACTAGCTTGGTTAACTATCGCGATTCAAAGCAATAATATTATACCTATTAAATTGTAAAGGTTGTTTTGTTTTGTTTGCTCTGTAAGAGGATTTATTACATGCAAGGTTACACACGCCTTGCCACACGAAATATTGCAAGTGACAGGATTATTAAAACTAAGTTACATTCGCGTGTACTCGCCTCAGGGTAAAGTGTTTACAAATTTACTTCATTGTACAATAGAAACGCTACAGGGTGTTACACGAGCCGCAGGAAACCTAAAACGGGGTGATTTAGTAAGCTATTATATACTGAACAACATTTACTATTGGGCCCATCACGAAAACAATAATTATTTTTTATACATTGAGACCGATCGACTACGACATTTTGAATGAAAGAGCCAAATTTATTTTGGAGATTCCTTGGTTAGGTCCATAGTAAAAGTTGTTCAGTAAAACCTACCAAATCACCCCGTTCAAGGTTTTCAGTGGGTGGTGTAACACGCTGTATATTATTTTTCAGTACTATTTGGTAATTAAATAAATGTAAACAACAATTTGTACATTTTCGGGTTATAACATGTTTTGGTTAACGAACAAAATGAAAAGTTCTCCGGCACTGTCTGTATTTTTGAACCGCCGTGGCCGCTCCTGTATTTTAATCTGATGGCGACTGTACCATAGCGTAGGTAATATGTATTAAAAATTTGTCAATTTGACTTTCTAGATACCTAATACCTAAGTTGTATTAAGTAGCACAATGATCGGCATCAAGCTACAAGATCGTGTGAGGAATACCGAGATTCGACGTCGCACGAAAGTGCGAGACGTCGAAGACGTTATCACCAAACTGAAGTGGAGTTGGGCAGGACACATTGCCAGGCAGCGTGATGGCAGGTGGACCAAAATGTTAAGGGATTGGTGGCCGCTTTCAGATGGTAGAAGCGCAGGGCGTCCGACCGCTCGATGGGTGGACGATATTTGGAAGAATACGGGTCACTTTTGGATGAGGTTAGCCCAGGACCGGGAGTACCGGGACCAGTGGCGTACAAGAAGAGAGGTCTATGCTCAGCAATGGGCGAATAACGGCTGAATATGATGATGATGACGATGAAGTTGTATTAGTTGTATCGGAAATTTGGTAAAACCATAAACAGTGATGACAATGGAGGGCTGCTCACATATTTGTGACCACCACGGCCGCTTCGCTGTAATTATCTGTACAAATACAAACATTCTGACAGTTCGCGTTAATGACGTTATCGGGATGCAGTAAATCGCGTACAATCATTATTTACAACCGCCGCGATAATGATAACGGACGCGATCCAAGAACCAAGCTTATCTTTATTGCGAGATTTTTGTTTACCGGAGATTCGTATTATTGAAGAGAGAGAAAGATAATAATATCAGTATTTCTTACAAATGAGCATTACTCAAAAAGTTTCTACACAATTGTTCGTGGGGTGATTGCAAAAAAATTACATTTAAGTTAAAGGAAACAAACTACTGTAACGTCATTACATAAGTCATAATTTGTGTCAGTGCAAACGGTAAGGTACCTCACAACTCTTAAAATAGATCTGTGTTCTTTAATAAAGTCCATTTTAAGCACTATGACAAGGTACCTTTCCGTTTGCACTGACACACTTTTGTGTTATGTACAAAGTTAAGTTTCGTGTAACAACTTGGCGGTAACAATAGGCAACAAATTAAAATTTTATATCAGTGATCAACAACAATACGCGCCCACATTTTTTTTATATCTGAAGCCTTTTTCGACTGCCAAAGGTCGTTGGACAGAGTACGCACTACAATAAGTATAACTATAACTCGTACACTATAATTTGTAACACAATTGACGCAATCGTAATTTTTGTTTTGGATTAGGTACTATGTTGAATTTTTTCAATCGAGCCTAGTACCCCGAGCCGTGCTTCGATGTAGCCCCGCCCCGCCCCTTTGGCCTTGGGTTATCAAAAATGTATACTGTTTGGGTTATTAATGTTGCACAGATGTTTACAGGTGCTCAACCATCGTAATCTTTTACGTTACGGAGCAACGAAACTGGGTCGCCGTTTGTGTTCAGTATAAGGATAAGGAATAAGTTATTGTTGAAAATTTCGTTTTTGATACAAGCTTTTATGGCTGTCTTTTTATAATCATTTTCATCTTGTATTCATTTAGACGAACTAACAAACACTTTTCGTTTCCAGGCCTACTACTGTGAACACCGAAGTTTGTAAACTGAGATTCAATATATCAGTTTATTAGTTTGTCATTCATTAATGTCATTATAATAATAACACAATAAAATATTTTTAAAGCTGTCCCCCAAACCTTTTTTTGATTTGTACGATTTATTTTCTACTTAGAATATCGGGCTTTTTCGATCCTAATAATAGTCGATCATTAGTGTGTAAAATTTTTTCATACATTTTGTGTGCCGGTATTCAATTGTAAGATAAAAAATTAATAGAATTTTAGGGTCATTTTTTTCATCTATTAGGATCGAATCGAATCGAATGATTTTGAGTAAATCCATAAGATTTTAAAACAGTTACCAATTTTTTCGCATCTACCTATAGAATATTATTAATATAGGAACACATAAAATAATTAGTCGCTGATGTTACTGTCTTGTGAATTTACCCATGTTCAGATATTTTCAAGCACCGCGTCCGCTGCTGTATATCTGGCGGCGACTGTACATAGATACCGGCGACTGTACATAGATACCGGCATGTTTACGACAACGGAGACGGATGAGCCTTGATTGCTGTTCGCAGTCACAACAACAACCGCCGCGAAACTCATTAAGCTAATCACCAGTGATTAGTGAAAGGTGCTTCTGCTAGTAACGCTAGTTTCGACTTTTACACTCGTTTTAAGTAGTTTGCGAGAGCAGTCACGAAGTTCAACTTTATCTTTAAGTTACCTTGCATTTTTAACGAGGACTAATGTTTTATTAGTATGATTGAAGCGCCAATTACACTTGGTCGTTTGTCTAATGCGGTCGCCGAATCAAAGTGCTAGGCTGCAAGGCAACCGACAATGTTTGCATGCGGCAAACGACCAAGTGCGGAGTATCTTTTCAAAAGGGCTTATTACCACTTTGTCAATACTAGTCAATAGAGATTGTTTCTCTTATAAAAACATGTAAAAAATAACCCTTGTTGACAGAGTGGAAATAAGCCCTTTTGAAAAGACATGCCTCAAGTGTAAAGACTCTTTAAAAAGGAGCCACGTAAATGAATAACCGATATTTTGGCACTATTGCAAATGCCATTTTCACGGAATAACTGATTGTATATTTGCATTTTTTGTTATTATGATGTTGTTGTTGTATTCTGGCCATTTTTTTCCGCAACTCGACATCAAACGTGCCTATTTTGCGTGGTCCCAACGCTGGCCCAGTACTTGTTAGGGACTTCACATACACCCTTGAATTTCTTCGCAGGTGTATGCAGGTTTCCTCACGATGTTTTCCTTCACCGTAAAGCACTTGTGAATATCAAATGATATTTCGTACATAAGTTTTTTGAAAAACTCTTGTTATTATGATAAAAAAATATTCGTGATTAATCATAGGCGAAAGAAAATAAAAAAATAGGGTTTAGAATTTGATTTATCTTGTTGTATTTACTTACGTACCGCAACCGATTGGTGTTTATGGTTATATTTATATCATCATGTTTTTGAACAAGTTACTTTCCGAGAGGCCTATAACGGTTTTTTGTGTGAGAAATGAGAACGAGTTGATATTAGACAACTTGAAAATGAATTCAAAAATAATTCGGGCTCGTCCGGGATTTGAACCCGGGACCTCTCGCACCCTAAGCGAAAATCATACCCCTAGACCAACGAGCCGGTTGAGGTAATCGGCGAAGTAAGCAAACATTATAATAATATTCGTTGCTACGATTGATTAATGACTAAGCGAAAAGGTGACCGGATAATCTTAATCCGAGTTGTCAGTAATTGGCTGGCTTTGAAATCGGTGACAGAATCAAATCGATGGTGATTATAAAAAGTTAAAGGTGCAGGTAACATTAAACGTTAAGCGCTGATTTAACGCAGAAATTCACGTAATCGAAGTGACAAATGAATAAAGAAAATACAGGCGGCGACAAAAGCTTGTATTAAAAAAATAAAAACATTTTTACAATGACTTAAAACCAACTTACCAATGCCTCCGCATTCTGGAGTAGCTCGATGGATGTCGGCTTGTGGAAAAGCCATGGAAAAGTTGTTGCTGTGCTATTGTTTACGAAGCTGGAAGTTTCGGGTTCGAAACCCGGCGAGGAATCAATTTGTGTGTTTAGGTATCACGAATATTTTACAATTCCTTGGTCGTGGTTGTTAAAGGCACGTACACAAAAAGCCTGAGCTTGCCGTGGGACTACGTCGATTTCTTTAAGAATTTCGTGCCATATTTGAAGTATTTGTAATAAGTAAAATATATAAAGTTTACTACTTTTTTATTTATTTAAACTTTATTGCACAAAATGCAAGTACACATGGCGGACTTAATGCCTTAAGGCATTCTCTACCAGTCAACCACTGGGCCAAAAAGAGAGGTTTGTTAGGTGCAGGCTAGAAAATCGTAAGATGAAGTCACAACTACCACCTTTTTTGTCACCTGAGATAACTTTTTTACTATACACAAAACGTAATATTTCCATCTGTGTGAGCGTTTTAATAAAAACGACCCACTTTGTCGCTTACCATATAGGACAAAATGGGCTTGTACTTTCATAGGAATGAAATACCTTACCGCCCTTATGGCAAGCGACAAAGTCGGACGTTATTCTTTGATGTTGTAGACGTTGATGTTATTCTTTCAGATCACCCAGGGGACAAAAGTGACACAGTTTGCTAGAAGAAAGTATGCTTCATGCTTTACTAACATGACTAGTGGGTGACCCACAGTGGAAAAGCCACGTAACTGATAAAAAAATTTGAAATTTGTAAAACGTAAGTATTAAACTGTTTGTAAGTATTAAACTGCTTGAAAGTATTAAAATGTTTGTAAGGGCTACCCAGGAGAACGTAGCCACGAGTGATATAAAAAACGTGATTTAACCCTTTTACCAAGGTCAAAGTCATAGTTTTCTTTATTCAACTAGGCCCAGCAACGAGCGCTTTTGAATCTTTAAACTAAATAGCTAATGAGAAAAAGACTACTCCCAGTTCTAACTAGAGATGCAACGGATAGTGGTTTGGCCGGATACCGGATACCGGATATTCGGCCTGACCACTGGCCGAATATTCGGTATCCGGCCGCCGAATATTCGGTCGGCGGTACTATACCTACATTTTAAGTTTAGCCCCTGCTAAACTAGGCTCATTATGCAAATTTTGACACTTTTGACCTGTTTGGTAGCTCGCGAAGTCCTGGCAAAAAAAGTGTTGCAAGTTGGGTAGGTTAGAGATTGGGCTATACAAGAAAAGACACCCAAACTTCTGCTATAACAATCTACACTATTATCAAGACAGGCGGTGACTTAAAGCCGACTACGAGTATATGGGCCCCTGTAAATACCCTCACAAGATTAGAGACAGTCAAGGGTGTAAGCCGCTCAAAAGTGCAGAGAGATATACTCTGCTTTCTGCACAGTGGTAAAAGTAAAAATGTAAGAGCATTCATTTGTTGGCTTATATTAGTTATTGCATTAACTCGCGAGTCTTGTGACTTACGCAAATTTACAGTTTCGGTTACGTTATGTTTTACTCGATACGTAAAGTACTCTATCGCACTCGCACTTATTTATTGAAGCGAGCGCGATAGTCTGCTTTTCGTATCGAGCAAAACCAAACGTAACCTATACTTACTTAACTCATGGAACTTATGGTACGGCTACTGGCGCATTTAGCTCTGAGTGTTCTGACGACTCCTTTCCGGCAATGAAGGCCAACCTCGCCTTACACCAGAGACGGAGATCGACCGACTAATCTCGGGAGCACTTGGGTCTATGGGGTCCAAACTGCTCGGTACTAATTATTATTTTTAGGGATCGGAGTTTCGGGAGCAAAACTTTAACAAAACTTGTCAAGTGGACATGAAAGAGCACATACATCCATAAAATATACGTATTCTTCACACTTAAAAAACATTGTAGGTTCAAAATTTTGACAATATAGGCCATAAAATTAGATACAGATTTTTAAATAATATTCGTATTTTTCTTGGGTAAAGTGTTTCCATATGTAAACTTTTAACGTTTTTTTAAAGTGTACCCATTGTTCCGATCATCTCTCTCTTTAACTTTTTATGTTCTCTTCGTTACCCCAAAATAAAGCAAAGTTAATATCCGGTATCCGGCCGGATAGTAAGTCACTATCCGGTATCCGGCCGGATATTAAAATATGGGCCGGATACGCCGGATACCGGATAGTTACCGAATATTCGGTGCATCTCTAGTTCTAACCCTATACCACTGACTCGAGAAGAATCCGGCAAGAAATTCAGCGGGACTTATTTTTTCAAATATAAATATATCTTACAGCTTACATGCCTTACAAAAAAACAAAACATAAAAGAGGGTGGACTAATTGGCCTATTAACCAATGACGACAAACGGTATGCCTCTGGATAGCTTATGTTAAGCTCCGTAACTTTTACTATGGCAGGAACTTCCAAATATGTGTGTGAAGAAACTTAATTGCACTTTAAAACTGGGAGTTACAGAGTATTTAATTATGGCAAGTGTTCGTGATTGACAGTTAGTGACCGTCATTATTACTCGTTCCTAATAAGTCTTAAATTAGTAAAGTGTTTAATTTCCGCAAATATGTCTGACTCCTCCCACAGAGGACACTCTCCCACAGACACTTCTTGAGTAACAGAGTGGTCAACACTTGGAACAAACTCCCGGAGGATGTAGTTTCAGCTCTCAGCATCAACCAATTCAAAAACAGATTGGATAAGCACATGTCCAAAAATATATCTTGAAAATGTGACCAAGAGGCATTGGATACAGGCACCATCAGTTGTCTCAACTATCTGCCTGAATTACAAGAAATAATAAATAATAATAATAAAATATAGACACGAAGTAGGTATACGAACCGCTCACATACGAGATTCTTCATCAGTACCCCCGGGCCGATCGGCGGTCGCTATTAATGAGCGCTAAGTACATGAGCGACTGCGCTAATTGCGTTAGTCTCAAGGGGTGGGGGCAAAGGGGGGGGGGGGGCAGGGGTGGCTCCTTGTAGCCCCGTGATCACGTGTTATAGACGCTATAAATAGGCTCCGATGAAGTTTCGTGTCCTTGAATGTTTGGGTTTGGTTATCTATCTGGCCTACTGCCGGGTACTTCCAAATTCGTTTTTCGAGAATTTATCTCGGTCACAATGTCAGATAAGTGTTTAGCTGTTATGTAATTTTCTTTTATATGCCTGGAGTTGTGACAATTTGAACAGTGATTATTTCGGTGCATAACGTGAAGAACTTGATTCGAGATGAAAAGTGGAAGAAATTTAAACTTTTCATTTACCAAAATATCTCGAATTATTAAGTTCTTCACGGCATGCACTTATTGTATCTGACGGATATATTTATCTGGGCATTGTGAAACAGGCCGTCAGTACTGTATTCTGATTAGGAAGAAAAACTACACTTTATTTGCAAATTGGTATATTGAAACATTCCACGAGAATGTCCTTTTCGAAATGCCGTTCATATACTGTAGAAGCCGGGACAGTGATATTAGAACTGATAATACTACTCGACTTGGTGAACACTGAGCATTTTATTAAAATAGCTGCCATACATGGAAAAATATTTCGTAAGAGACACACATCACACATCACCAGCCTATCTCAGTCCACTGCTGGACGTAGGACTCCCCTATTAACTATGCGTACAGACGCATCAGGAGGTAAATACCCATAATCGCCACGCTGGTCTTGCGGATTGGCGATCGCAGTAATGTGTCCACTATGATGACGCGGCTGCCCATCATCAATCTTCTATGAAAGAATGGTCACTTGGTCAGTGGCCCTTTAATACCTTAGTCAGGGGTGGTGACAAATGTATTCTTACTGCCGTCACCACACGGCAAGCAAAAGATATTCCCATCTAATGCAGCTATTTGACATCCACTTCATATTTGAGTGCTTTCACCGGCCGCAACCTTGCCCTCGATCAAGTAAAGTTGTATCGCCGCCGGCGTAGATATAGAGTAAAATAAAGAGCATGTTTGCACTCACGCGCATGTGGGCACCCTTTCACTGCAGTCGGAGCTGGCAACGAAATTCGGCTGCCATGACAACCGGCTCGTTGGTCTAGGGGTATGATTTTCGCTTAGGGTGCGAGAGGTCCCGGGTTCAAATCCCGGACGAGCCCGAATAATTTTTGGCTTTTGTGGAGAATTATTTTTTGCAGACGATGATTAATTACCTGAATAAGATTTTGATGACATAGAATTTGCGGGTTTTATTTATTTTCATGTCAGTTGGCAGAGGTTGAAAAAATTCGAATAGTAAATGTAGTGGGTTTATTTGTGCAAAAAGAAAAGATGATTTGAATCCACACTTCCTAACGTTCCAA
>JALPQI010003332.1:55000-60000 GCA_025490895.1 Thaumatotibia leucotreta
TTTTGCTGCAGCGTCAGCAGCCTCATTACCCAGTAGGCCGTTATGAGCTTTAATCCACGCGAATTCTATTTTATTTCCCAGTCGTTTAATTTGTGCTATCACTTTTTGAGCGTTGCTGATGGTGGCATTTGTGCTGCTCCTGTATTTAAGCTCTTGGAGCGCAGCCCTGGAGTCAGAGAACACAGTTGAGTGTTTCAGTCCGAGTCTCAGGCATAATTGACAGGCTTGCTCAATTGCCAGACACTCGGCCTGAAACACAGTGCAACTGCTGTGCAGTTTGTATTTCTTTACTGTCTCTCTGCCGTCCGGATGGTAAATGACTACCGCCGCACCCACGGAGTCATCATGTTTGCTCCCATCGGTGAAGACTCTAGTCATATCGGAAGTGTAAAAAGGGTCCAAGTCTTGCTGAGTATACACCTCTTTAAAATCGATCTCAGCTCTTTGTGCTGGATGCATGAGGTCCTCAACTGGAATCCTCTTGTCGTACAGAATATCTTCAGGTAGGAATTCCGTTGTACGAGTCCTTTTAGTGTTTTCCATCGATGCCACTTCTTTTATTTTCAGTGGAAGGGGTGTGAGCCCAGCCAGCGCTATTGCTCCAATAGTGGGGAGAGTTCTGAATCCATGGACGATTTTAATTGCGAACCCACGCTGGAGACTTAGCAAGGCGTTCTGAACTTTTTTATAATTTACGGCCGAGTGCCAAATCTCCGCAGCGTAGGTCACAATGGGTTCGATTACCTGTAGGTATATTGTTTTAATGTTGTCGGAATGTACACCCCATGTAGGTTTTATGAATATGCATAGTCGTTTAAATATTCTTTGAGCTTTATTAATTGCATAATCTGAATGTTGAATGAAATTTAGGTTTTGGTCAATTATTACTCCGAGGAGCTTGAACTGATTGCTGAATGGAATGGGTGTGTGGTTCATTACTATTTTAGCTGATTTTGCTTTGAAGGTTGGCGTTATCATTAAAGTTTTATGAGCTCCGAATCTTAGTTTATTGTCTATTCCCCATTGATGGATGTTCGCCAGTGTCCTGTTTATTGTCTGTTCCAGTTCGTTTACGTTGGCTCCAGAACATATCAGCAGCATATCGTCAGCATATGCCTGTAGATGACTACCTTCAGGCAAAGGAAGGTCCAGTAGCGTGTCCACGATTGTGTTCCAGAATATTGGTCCCAGAACAGAACCCTGGACACACCCGAGCGACTGTTCCTTTGTGAAGGTAGCATCCACATAGTTTAGTATGACTTTCCTATGAGTGAGGTAGCTGTGTATGATGCCGAGTATGTTGCTGGGACACTGTACCTTGATGAGCTGGTTCAGGAGTGCTGGCCACCAAGCATGGTCAAAAGCTCCTTCAATGTCCAAGGAAATAGCAGCAACGAGTTTGTGTTCTGTTTTATATTTTCTGATGAGATTAACAGCATTGTAGAGGGCGTCCGTGGTGGAGTTCTGTTCTTTGAACCCATACTGCTGTTGACTGCAAGCATTATGAGTGCGCAGAAAGTATGTGAGCCGTTTTGCGATTAGCTTTTCCAGGATTTTGCCCAATACATTTATCAATCCAATTGGTCTGTAGGAAGATATGTCTTTGTAGCTGTCTTTTCCAGGTTTAGGTATCGTTTTGATGAAGGCTACCTTCCAGCTGTCGGGGAAGTAACAGAGCTGTAAACACCTGTTGTACAGCTTTGTCATTTGCTCAGGATAAGCCATAATTACGCACTTGCAAATGTCAGCTGTAAGACTGTCTAGCCCTGGGGCTCTTTTTGGACTCATGCTATTTACAACCTCGACAAGCTCTGATGTCGTAAAAGGTGGTTCTTCGGCGATGTCATTATTATTTTGTGTGAGGTGCGTATTTATTCTATTTCTAACTTGTGTGTGGTATGCTGTATCTGCAGAGATGGAATCGTCAGGGAAGAATTTTTCGGTTAGTTTTTCTGCGGTATCCTGTATGGTTGTTGTGTAATTGTTATTACTGAGTTTTAAGGTTGCTGGTGGTTGTGGCTGCGGAGTGCTTTTGAGTAGGCGGTTTGTAATCGACCAGACGTCGTCTCTACCCTGGCTCTTGCAAAACTCCCGAAAATGTTCTGTTGAAGTCATGCGTATTTTTTGTGCATATTCGGCTTTCGCTTAACTTTCATATGTATTTTTTGCGAGAATTTGGAAATTCGATAACTCCAAAAGTATGGAAGATAAAATTATAAACTAAGCAAGGCTAGTTGAGGATTCCTAATGACTATAATTTAAAACTATTTTCAGATTTTTATTGCTACTAACGGCTGAGAAATAAAATTAAAACTAAGTATTTTTAATTTTTTCTTAAAAGCTGATTTACGACGTGAGTTTGACGGCTATCTAAAAACTTTGTACACAATAGATGATGGTTTTGATGTGATATATTATATTCAGGAATAAAAAACTGACTTTACCGTGTAATTACAGAAAAAATTAAGATTGAAAGTGGTTGCCGCCACACTTTCTGCAGGCACCGAAAAATCTGTAGGTATCTGGTAGTTTTTGTATGAACAAAGTTTCTAATTACATAAAATTACTATTTGATAATTTAAAATGGAGCTATTGAAACTACAACACGAAAACAGAACGAAGATATCTTAATAAACAAAGAAGTTATTTACAGATGAAATTTACGATTTTCAAGAATCACTTAAAAATTAATATCTAAGTGTCCTGTAAAGATATTTTAACAAAAGTGGTGTCCAAAAAACGGGGCAAATGAGTTTTAAATTATAGGTAAGTTTCAGATTTTTATCGCAAAATCTGTTGAACAAAGTGTTCAAAAAACCTCAAAACAGCTAAAAAAGATGAGGGAAATGACTTTGCTGAATAACGGGAAAACTATTGTAGGTATGTGGAAAAGGTGTTAACAGCAAAAATAGCAAAAAATTAAAGGAATTAGAATCAAAAGACAAAATAAAAATCGACCGGAGAAAACTGAAGTTATAGGTGAAAAACAAGATTGCTCAGATACTTTTATCAGGGTACGACTTTTTTGTGAAAATGTGTGAAAATTAAACTGAAGCTAAGTGTGAAGAATTTATTTGTGAATGCAATGATTTAAAACTAATTGAAACTGATATTACTGTAAAAGAAAATTTGGAAAATGTTGAAAAATGAATTTTTGATGAATTTTTGAAAAACTGCTAAGTGTCGTGAAAGAAAAAATTGAATATTTCAGTAACCAGAAGGGCTAGGGGGGTAAGAGTGGTACCTAAAAGTCGGGGCAAATTAGCTTTAAAATTGTGTCAAATTGGGTCTCTTTGGGTAGTTTAGAACTTAGTTGGTTAGGTTAGGTTAGGTTAGGTTAGGTTAGGTTAGGTTAGGTTAGGTTAGGTTAGGTTAGGTTAGGTTAGGTTAGGTTAGGTTAGGTTAGGTTAGGTTAGGTTAGGTTAGGTTAGGTTAGGTTAGGTTAGGTTAGGTTAGGTTAGGTTAGGTTAGGTTAGGTTAGGTTAGGTTAGGTTAGGTTAGGTTAGGTTAGGTTAGGTTAGGTTAGGTTAGGTTAGGTTAGGTTAGGTTAGGTTAGGTTAGGTTAGGTTAGGTTAGGTTAGGTTAGGTTAGGTTAGGTTAGGTTAGGTTAGGTTAGGTTAGGTTAGGTTAGGTTAGGTTAGGTTAGGTTAGGTTAGGTTAGGTTAGGTTAGGTTAGGTTAGGTTAGGTTAGGTTAGGTTAGGTTAGGTTAGGTTAGGTTAGGTTAGGTTAGGTTAGGTTAGGTTAGGTTAGGTTAGGTTAGGTTAGGTTAGGTTAGGTTAGGTTAGGTTAGGTTAGGTTAGGTTAGGTTAGGTTAGGTTAGGTTAGGTTAGGTTAGGTTAGGTTAGGTTAGGTTAGGTTAGGTTAGGTTAGGTTAGGTTAGGTTAGGTTAGGTTAGGTTAGGTTAGGTTAGGTTAGGTTAGGTTAGGTTAGGTTAGGTTAGGTTAGGTTAGGTTAGGTTAGGTTAGGTTAGGTTAGGTTAGGTTAGGTTAGGTTAGGTTAGGTTAGGTTAGGTTAGGTTAGGTTAGGTTAGGTTAGGTTAGGTTAGGTTAGGTTAGGTTAGGTTAGGTTAGGTTAGGTTAGGTTAGGTTAGGTTAGGTTAGGTTAGGTTAGGTTAGGTTAGGTTAGGTTAGGTTAGGTTAGGTTAGGTTAGGTTAGGTTAGGTTAGGTTAGGTTAGGTTAGGTTAGGTTAGGTTAGGTTAGGTTAGGTTAGGTTAGGTTAGGTTAGGTTAGGTTAGGTTAGGTTAGGTTAGGTTAGGTTAGGTTAGGTTAGGTTAGGTTAGGTTAGGTTAGGTTAGGTTAGGTTAGGTTAGGTTAGGTTAGGTTAGGTTAGGTTAGGTTAGGTTAGGTTAGGTTAGGTTAGGTTAGGTTAGGTTAGGTTAGGTTAGGTTAGGTTAGGTTAGGTTAGGTTAGGTTAGGTTAGGTTAGGTTAGGTTAGGTTAGGTTAGGTTAGGTTAGGTTAGGTTAGGTTAGGTTAGGTTAGGTTAGGTTAGGTTAGGTTAGGTTAGGTTAGGTTAGGTTAGGTTAGGTTAGGTTAGGTTAGGTTAGGTTAGGTTAGGTTAGGTTAGGTTAGGTTAGGTTAGGTTAGGTTAGGTTAGGTTAGGTTAGGTTAGGTTAGGTTAGGTTAGGTTAGGTTAGGTTAGGTTAGGTTAGGTTAGGTTAGGTTAGGTTAGGTTAGGTTAGGTTAGGTTAGGTTAGGTTAGGTTAGGTTAGGTTAGGTTAGGTTAGGTTAGGTTAGGTTAGGTTAGGTTAGGTTAGGTTAGGTTAGGTTAGGTTAGGTTAGGTTAGGTTAGGTTAGGTTAGGTTAGGTTAGGTTAGGTTAGGTTAGGTTAGGTTAGGTTAGGTTAGGTTAGGTTAGGTTAGGTTAGGTTAGGTTAGGTTAGGTTAGGTTAGGTTAGGTTAGGTTAGGTTAGGTTAGGTTAGGTTAGGTTAGGTTAGGTTAGGTTAGGTTAGGTTAGGTTAGGTTAGGTTAGGTTAGGTTAGGTTAGGTTAGGTTAGGTTA